>PVIJ01002908.1:59318-147634 GCA_004024925.1 Scalopus aquaticus
CACAAGGGACCATGGAGATGGATCACGGGTGAATTGGTGGTGGGCTACCCAAGGGGAATACAAAATGTAAAAGACATAAGTAACAATCAAAATATATATTTAAAAAAAAAAAAGCTGTGTGGAAGTTCATCAGACTACTAAAAATGGAGCTAGCATATGACCCAGCAATTCCACTCCTAGGGATCTACCCAAAGGACATAAAAAAACATTAATTCAAAAGGATACCTGCACCTCTATGTTTATTGCAGCACTATTTATAATAGGTAAGACTTGGAAACAACCCAAATGCCCCCAAATAGATGACTGGATCAAGAAGATGTGGTATATATACACAACAGAATACTATTAAGTGATCAAAAAAGAGAAAGTAATGCCATTTGCAGCAACATGGATGGAGCTAGAAGGGGTTATGCTCAATGAAATAAATCAGAAGGAAAAAGAAAAATATTGGATGGTTTCACTTGTAGGAGAAAGATAGGGGAACCAAACAAGGGGTCAGGGTAAAAAACAATAACAATAAAAAACACAACACAACAAAACAAAAATAAACAGACAACTATAAATCTGAGACATTCTGCAGGGGAGAGGGAGGGAGAAGGATCAAAACGAGGGTGGGAAGAACACAACGTACTATGGTAATGATGTGCGGGTGAATTGGTGGGGGAAATTCTGTGGGGACTACACCTGACAAAGAAAGTAAACATGTAAAAAAATGAACAACAATGTCAAATATATAAATTGTCAAGAATAAAAAATATAAAATCTCCTTTTCCACTTACTCATATAAACAACTTTCTCATGGCTGCCTGAATTCTCCTACTCAGAAGAAGGAGCCCCCCATGTGTGAGCCATGAGACATAAACTCTAAGCTAATAGCATCTTGGGTGTCTGTTACTTTTCATATTTATCAAGGGGAATTTTAACAAGGAGAGTCGAGTCATTGCCTAGAGAGTTCAGATGAGTTCTGCTAGCCTGGCATGTTTTACTTATTCTTCTGCTTGCAATAAATGGAGGTTGGTTTGTGTTAGGATGTGAATCTATTCTCCAAAGACATATATGCTGATAGCATTAATGATTTTCAATATTTAAAAGTAAAACTGTTTTACTTGCAGTGACTCTAGGCTTTGAATTATAAATGGAGTCATTTTATATCTTTTGGCATTTGTTGAAATACATGGGAATTGGCCCAGATTTCTCATTAATAATATATCAAGTAAATGTTTCAAAATCATTAGAGTTGATATCTCTATTTAATTGATATTTCAAAATACATTTTATTTATCAAAATATATTTGCAAAATTTATAGTGATTTGGAAATATTTCCAAATTTATTTTAATGGACACAATATTATACCATATAGACTATGTTTACTTTTGTGTATAAGCATTTTTTAAATTTGTTTGTTTGTGGTGATCAAAAACCTTACTTAAACTCAAAAGGTACTAAGAGGTTGTATTCCATTATGGTCTCATTCTGAATGACATTTCTTTTTATTTGACCTCAAATTTAACTTCTTGGGCGAGCTGCTAACTTAGCACAGTAGGTAAATCTTGGCCTCTTTCTTGATTTAAGGCAAATCATGCGATTTTGGAAAGACATCACATTTACCTTTAAAAAAAGTAATTCCCTGGCACAGGTAATGTGAGATATAATTTTCATTATTAAAGTGGGTTATAAAAAGGTGTCCAAAATTGGAAGAATGAATTTGTATTGTTACAGACAACCCTTTTCATAATCGTGACCCAATCATCTTCATATAAAGTTAGTGGCTCTATTAATGGAAGACTTTAAATATCACATTGAAATTTTTATTTGACATTGTTTCCCCCCTATTTATAGATTAGGACTATAATGCATGATGATGTGATGAGGAAAAGGAATATTAATCATTTGAAGTCTGAATTGTAAATGGCGTGACTTGTCATCACAGGTTGGCTTTTGATCAAGTTTTATGATCATATATCTGCAAAGACAAATTGCAGACTATTTGGAAAGAAAGAAAGAATGCTCAGTCTTTTAATACTTTGTGTGTTTAATTTGTGAAAGAAAATCTTACAAAGAGATGAAAATTCAGACAATGAAGAAATCAGGATCCCAGACCTTCCTTGTGGAGCTAAGTACTGACGGAAGCTGGGTGATAGTACCCAGTTTGCATGGGAAAGTAAGTAGCATTGTAGGAATTTAAAGCGGAAAGGGAACATAGTCCACCCATTTTACGTGGGGTCAGGGAATTTAGTCAGGAGAGGTGAAGCTGGCATGTCCCAGTTCACTTCAGCCTCCTTTTCTGATTACCATTTTATTATACTTCTAGACTGGCCCAGCTGGGAGTATCTTGCAGGGCAACCATGAAGCCTGCGTGATGAAGATTTGGTTGGCTGTTTGCAGTATAAAAAGGCTATATAAATTTCAAATGTAATTATAATAAAACTATTTTGGCTTAGCGGCTGAGCTCTCAGATGGACAGCTGCTCTAGCCATGAAAACATCCTCTGATAATTTCTGCTTTTATCCCAGTCTCCGGCACATGCCAATGTGCCTCCTTTTCATGTGCAGCGTCCTCTTTCCGCTTCTGGATGCCCTGCGCCTCCTGAAAGAGTGTCCTTTCAGATGGGGAAGCTTCGTCAAAGGACAGCTATACCACTTACTGGTGTTCTACCTCCATTGCCTCTTTTTCCAAATTCCTCTTGTTTTTCACTTTAGCCTTTTTGCGCAAGAAAATTAGGAATAACCTACTATTGGCAAGTGTTTATTTCATATTACTTTGGAATGAGATCAGCAGGAATGAATCAGTCAGTAAGCGATTCCAGGTATCTTGCTGGATACCTTACCTGCATTATTAGTTGCTGACTAAATCAGGGCTCAGAGATGTTAAATAAGGAGGGAGAGGAATTGAAAAGTCATGAAGCCTAAAAGAAGAGACGTTACCAGGAGAGAGGTCACATTTCCCTTTCACTAGAAAAATAAAGGCAAAAAAGATGGAATATAGTTATATGCCGGCTGCTACATATAAAAAAATAGTAAGAAATAGGCCTACATATGTTTCTATATCAGAGAAATACTTTTAAGAACGTCACTCTGAATTTCTTTGGTAATTCTAGCCAGTGAACCCTATAGAAGCGATCCCCAAGTCCTATGTATTCAAGAGGCACCTGTAGCTGTTCCTTGGACTACTCCAGGTTTCCCTGAAAATCTTTTGTTTCAATTGCATTGTTTTCCTGCACCAAGTTGATATTGCATCAAAATCTGTAATTCTAAGATATAAAGTTTGAAATCCATTCTTACGAATTATTAAAACAAACGCAAACAACAACAAAAATTTTGAACCTGCAAATGCAATAGGGTGATGTTTTCTAAGTCTTAAAATACAGCTTCATCATTTGACAGAGGGATGTTTTACCTGTAAGTCTAGAACTGTTCCAAGGTCTTGAAAATTTCATAATCACTTCAGGAACCCATTCTGTATTCACAAGAGTCTGTGACAAAATGAAAGTTTAAGCTACCTGATGATTGACTAGTGTTGTTAATTAACTAGCTTCCTGGAGGGATAATGTGTTCAAAGGATGAACTGTTACTTTATCCTTACAATAGTTTTCCAGATTCATTTTTGCCTTTGAATTTGTAATATAATTAATCTCTTTTGTCACATACATCCTTAAACTGACGAGTATGTCCCTCTTTAACCATTACCCCTCTGTTTATAGATATTGGGGTTATAGTATAAGAATCTCCCCAAGCTGAGACTGAAAAGGAACTTTAAATGTTATCTGGACCGCTGTCCTTTATTTTGTACATGAGAAAATTGTGGTACAGAGATTGAGAAATGAGGTCAGCAGTATCCAGATGGAGTCTGGTAGAGATAGAAACTCAACTTAGAACGCTGAGCTCCTGGTTAAGTGCTTTCTCCACTAGATCACATCGACCAGTGGATGTGGCCCTTGGAAATAAAGAATAGAGAGAGAGATGGAAGATTTAGGGATATTTTGTTTGTTAGAAGTCTTTTTATTCTAGGGCTAGCCCACATGCCTTTTAGGAACTAGGTAAAGATCTATGTTTTTATTTTCATTCAATTCAGTAGGTAATGTGGGCTTAAGGTGGTCCAGGGAGGGATATAAGGAGGGAAGGTAAATATAAAGATTTTTAAAATTTAAAAGAATTTGCAGTATTAATAGAAATAAAAATATCACAAATTGAAGTGTTAGAAGATAAATTGGAGGCTGCAAAATAAAAGCAACAGTAGGCACTGAGCGAGAAAGAGAAATTAATGCAGGCCGGAGTGAAGCAGCTTCACAGAGCCGGTTAGGTTGTGAGATGACTTTTCAGGATGTAGAAGATTGACCAAGTGGGAGAAGAGGCCAGGGATACCTTAGCAAGAAGGAGCAGGAATGAGTTCCTTCCGTTTGCGTGTGCTCTGTAGGCTGCTCCAGCTGCAAGACTCATCCTGGGAGGTGAGGGAGACCTCTAACACAGGGTGAGATGACGCGTTATCGAGGGCCAGTCTCTGTCCCAGCGGCAGAGGGGTGCCATTGAGCAGTGCCTTAGGAAGATGAATGTGCTCACAATGTGCAGGATGCATTGGAGCTGGGAGAAACGAGGCAGGTGGGAGAGGCAAGAAATAATGAAGATCTGGACTAGGAAGATTCAGAGGCTGAAAATGAGATTCCCAGCCTGTGAGGAGTTCATGAAGTGCTATTCCCTCATCTAGACACTTGGGACGAGACCTACGAAATTGAGGTGACTTCCTCAGTATAAGTCAGAGTTAGTGAAGAAATGGGGTGTAGCCAGAATACTTTTAATTGGACTCTCAACCATTGTATTTATTTGTTTGCTTATTCTGTTTATTTACCTACTAAATTCTAATGGAAATGCCTGTCTGGCTAATTGTTTTATGCCATAGTTTAGATATTTCTTCTTTCAGAAAGTCTCCTGTGACCTCTGGGTTCAGTTAGGTTCCTTCCTGTGTGCTGTCCTTTCACACACTTTCCACTTTCCTGCCACAGCATCTCCCACCCTAGGGTGTGACTGCCTAATGGCTGACACTCCTTTATACAGTGTCGTTCCCAACACAGGGCTGTTTCTGGCATGTTCGCTGGTGTGGTGCTGTGTTCATCAAGTACTCAATACGTTCTTGTTCCGTGACTGAATGGCTGACTAGCTGAAAGAATAGATTCATATTCGAGAGGAATGGAAGGTTGAGGGGTAAGACGGAGAGACAGAGAGAAAGGCAGACACAGATATTGAAGAAGGGAGAGAAGTTGAGAAGAGGAAGGAAGGTAGAATGAGGTGGTGAGAGGGAACAAGGAGAAAAAGAAGAAATGATTAAAGATTTAGTGATGAACGAACTAATTCAGAGTTATCACAAAAGAACTTTGTTTTCAACCAGGCTTCATATGTCTTTCTACAAAGCCCATTAATATTGATTTATTATTATGTTGTCATCATGGTCTTTGACAGACATATAGGATGCAAACTATATTATTTGTGACTGGTTTCAGTTAGTAAAATGACTCACAAATATCAAGTGAGTAAAGGAAATTGCAACAAATCCGGAATCAAATAAATGCACTTGCCACTTCTTAAACAAATGTTTGGTTTAAAGTGAGGATAATGCATCACTAAAAAAGAAATTAAAATATGCATACTCATATCCTATTTCTGTCGTTTAAATGTTGTGGGAAAAATTTCTTTTTGAAATGAGTTTTTAACATGCTGCCATTGGGGCTTGAGGGTATTTATAAACCTGATGGAATTGTCAGGCACCCTCGAAAGCAAAATCTGTGGTTATATTAGCTCATTAAGTTCCTAGAAATAAGGACTTCCTGAACACCTTCTTTGCAAGAGTCAATTTTTGAATTTAAATTATCTACCTGAAAACTTTATATGGATATAAAACCAACCATTTCAACCATACCCATAATGATGCAGATACGTATGTAAAAATGGATAGCAACATCTGATGGATTAAAACTAGCTAACATTAATTTTCCTAATAAAATTAAATCATATAACCTGAGTCTATGTAAGACTAAATCTTTCAATTGGAGTAAAACTCTTGCCACTGTTGTCTTCTCAGCAGGAAGAGCCAGCAGCCACATGCTGTTGTCCACCTGCTCAAATTGCCTGGGGCCAACTATATGACTACCAGAAACAGAATTCCATGTGAGGCCACTGGGATTAGTCAAACTAGCCACTCCTAAACTTGTTTACCTTGAATTGCCAGTTCCTTCCCATGGAAACCACAATCAAGGTCCTTGCCCACAGCTCCTCTCTTCCTCTTTACTTCATGACAGATCCCAGTGACTCTTTGTGTGTCCCCCCACCATGATGTGGCATGGGTGCTCTCTCAGAACTGTGAAGAGAATAAACAACTCTCTCTTCAAAGGCATTGTTTTCTGCTGTGCTGACTTTACCATACCCAAATAACAAAGCCTATTAAAACATTGCTGGATAGGGTTGGTACTAAATGCAGTTTGAAGCTGGCAAAAGCAGAGATATTTAGAACAGAGCATCGGAATAATTCCATGATAAGTCCATGCTGAGGACGTGAGAAAAATAGGTGGTGAAAATTACTCTTAGATTTCTGCTTGTGTGACAGAGGCCATTCATCAGGATTGAGGAAGTGGGAATAGGCCCAGTCGGTTAAGGCCTTGAATTCGGTTTGTGGCATGTTGATATTGGGTGACTCAGAAATTCAAGTGGAGTGTGAAATATCAAGGAGATCGTCAGATGTACAACTTAGAACTGGTGACTAGATTTTGTTAAGAAAAGAATAATAGACTTTTATTTATTTTTCTTTTCTTATATTTTTTATTTACATCTTTTACATTATTGTGTATTCCCGGTGGGTTACCTACCACCAGTTCACCCGTGAACCGTCACCATAGTCCCTTGTGCTGTTTTCTCCCCCGTTTTGAACCTGTTTCCTCCCCCTCCCTTGCTGAATAGCTCTCATTTATGGTTGCCTGCAAGTTTTTATTTTGGTTTTGTTGTTGTTGTAATTTTCTCTTCCTGATCTTATTTGGTTTTCTCGATATTTTTCTTTTTCCTTCTGGCTTATTTCACTGAGCATGATCCCTTCTAGCTCCATCTATGTTGCTGCGAGTTTTTCAAAAAACACTAGGAAGTGAGGATCATAGGCGGTGGCAATCACAAAAGATGGCGGCCTCCAACGGCTGTTCATCTGTTCATGAGGAATACTTCCTGCGGGGAGCAAGATGTGAGTGTTGTTGGGTTGAGGCAAGAGGATACTAGCAGGAACAATAAATAGTATGGGCAAAGGTTCCTGAGCAAAGTGTGCATTGCAAATTTAGATGGCAATGAATAGTCCAGGTAATGAAAGCAGACAGTAGGGGGAGGAGCAGGAGCAGGAGTAGGGTATGGAGTACTTAGATACCCAATTATTCTGCCTTTGACGGCCCAGAAGGTAAAGAGTTTATTAAGTGCCACTAATCCTCTGGGCACTTCATTAAGAGAATTAAGTAGAGTTCTCTTGTTCAGGCTTTTCTGTCTTTTAGAATAGATGTTCCTGCAGGATAGAGATTCTCCTTTGCTTGCTGATTATACCCAGCGAGTGCACTGAGTATTAATGTTTGAGGCTCAAAAGTAGATTAACCAAACATTATTATGTAAATTTTTTCAGTCAGCTATCAAAGATTTATTATAAATCTACTGTGTGTCTAAATCATGGGGGCCAGCCCATGATCTTGTGGAAATCACAGAGACAGAACTTAATACACAATGATTAGAAGCGGAACCTAAAAAGTAATGCTGAAAAGAATACATCATGAAACACTTCTGTGTTTACCCTTTGACATTTTAATTTTGTATTCTTTTTTAATTGTGGTAAAATATACACAACATAAACTTTACCATCTTAACCTTTTTTTAAGTGTATGTGCAGTTCAGTAGTGTTAAGTATATTCCCATTACTGTGCAACCAGTCTCCAGAATGCTGTTCATCTTGCAAAACTGAAACTCTACAGCCATTAACAATACATGGCCCTTTCTTTCCAGCCTGTGGCAAACAGCATTCTGTTTTCTGTCTCTATGAATTTGACTGCTATAAGTATCTCCTATAAGTGAAATCATCCATTATTTGTCTTTTTTGACTGACTTATTTCACTGAAGATAATGTATCAGAATGCCCTTCTTTTCAAAGGCTTTTTAAAAAAAATTAGAATAATATTCCATTGTGTGGATTGACCACATTTTGTTTTTCCATTCATTTATTGATCAATACTTGGGTTGCTTGCATCTTTTGGTTACTGTAAATAATGCTGCTATAAACATGTGTGTTCAAATATCTTGTCAAGATACTGCTTTCATTTCTTTTAGGCATATACCCAGAAGGCCAATTGCTGGGTCACACATGGTAGTTAGAGTTTTAATTTTTTGAGGAACCATTGCGTTTTTTTCCATGGCTACTGTCAGTTTTTACTGTGCACAACGGTTCTAATTTCATCACATCTTCAACAGCACTTAATATCTTTTCATGTGTTCATCTTCTTTGGAGATGTCTCTATTCAATTCCTTTGCCCATTTGAAACATAAGTTGCTTGTTTTTTTGTTGCTGTTGATTGGTATGAGCTTTTTTATTTCTGGATATTAGCCAATTATCAGATAAATGATTTGCAATTATGTTTTCCCATTATTTTTTCAGTTGCTTTTTCACTTTGTTGATTGTGCCCTTTCATGCACAGAAGTTTTAAACTTTGAATCGGTACTTTTTTTTTGGTTGCCTGTACTTTTAGTGGCACAGCCAAGAAACCATTGCCAAGTCCATTGTTAAGAAGATTTTCCCCTGTGTTTTCCTAAGAGTTTTAGCTCTGAAGTTTGTGTCTGTGACCCATTTTGAGGTAATACTTGCATATGGTATAAGGAAAGGATACTGCCTCATTCTTTTGTATGTGGATACCCACTTTCCCAGCACCATTTTTTGAAAGTGCTGCCTTTTCTATTGAACTGTCTTGGTATTCTTGTTGAAGATCATTTCACCACATGCATGAGGTTTTTCATTTGTTTTCTGGGTTCTATTCTATTCCATTGGTCTCTGTGTCTTAATACCATCAGCACACAGATTTTATAATAAGTTCTGAAAATGAAAAATGTGGTATCTGTAGGAAACAATTTAAGGAATTGAAAAAGTGTGTATTGAGAAAGGCGATGAATATTGACGAAGTCCCATGCCTCACTTCATGTATTTGTGTTTTAGAAGTATTTTCAAGGATGTTTGCTTACTAAATAAGGACACATGCTTAGCTAGACCTCTTTCTAGAGGAAATTGCTTCTAACCTTCTTTCTGGCACTAGCACTGCCAATTTGTATTATACAGCTCTATGTGTTTTAATAGTAGTTTGCTCACTGAGGACAGGAGCATAAACTTCTTGGTATTCTTTCAAAACTTAGTAGAGAGACAAGAAAAGTAGGAAAGGAGGGTGGGAGTGAGATACAGACATATGGGAAACACCCACTACATGCCAGCCAGTCAGATCTTCGGTTTTGGTTCCTTTGCTTCCCATCTCACCCCGAGGATTTCTCTTATGTCTTTGAATATTCACTCAGCTATGCCAGGTATTGAAAATAAATACAGGTTGCTCCATTAAACTTCAATTTCAGAAAAGCAGCAAATATATTTTTAATGCAAGTATATCCCATACAGTGTTTGAGATATAGCTGTACTTAAAAAAAGCTATATGTTGCTATCTGAAATTCTAATTTAAACAGGTGCCTGTGTTTTACCCGGAATTTTTTTTAAATTTTAAAAGGACATTTTTCCTATTTTGGCCAGTTAAAAAAAAATAGGTGAATGAGCCTCCAGTTAAGGTAAAAAAGACTGATCGGGTTTCTCCGTGCGTATTTGACAGTGGTCAGTCAGGCCCTGGAGGAGCAGAGACTGGCACAACGCCTGCCCCCATCCCCTGCCTCTCATGCAGCCTGGATGGCCACCTGGAGGGTTTGCAAATTCAGTAGGTTCAGTTTAAACAATAGATTGCTCAGTAGTATAAAAAACCTTGGACATTTCAGAGTTAATGCTACACCCTGATGTTATAAAATTACTTCACTACACAAGGTGAATAATAACATCACTGGCAAGAAAAATGTCAGCCAATCACCTAGGAAAAATTTTGCATACGCCTCATTAACAGTGTAGCCCTCACTGTCATTATCTAATGATCTTGTTCCTTCTCTGCTCTTGTCTAGGACAAACAGTCTTCCTTTAATGCTGCCTAGTACAGTCACTGTTTTCTAATTATTTCCCTAGCAGATTAACATTAGAAAAATGTCAAGTTTTCACAATTTCATTAGTGATTAAAAATCACCACCCCAAACTTATAGCTCATTATTGTTCCTTAACAAGAATATCCTTCTTTACTTTATACTTGAAACAATAGCAATGGGGATTAAAATTCCCCCATTTGCTCTAGTTGGCAGTCAATACCAGGAGATTAATATTATTGCTACTATTATTATTTTTATTTCTAAATAATGGAGGTTATCCTTTAATTATACATTGAGGGGAGGTTTCATTCTCTGCGTGTGTTGACTCTAGTTTGAATATTTATGGGCTTTAGTGGGAGTGAATTTGTACACTTAAACAACAAAACAGCAATGCAGGATCAACTCCTGGAAATGTCAATATCTGAAGTAAAGTAATATCCCATTTTGGTCATGGATTAAAGTGTATTGAATTTGCAGCCTTATGGATTATATTTGCTCACTAGAGTATTTATTGAACACAGTGTCAAATATCAGTGGTAGTAATATGAAGATAAGAGACTCAGGGGCCAGTGAGTGGGAATTCATCTAGCCTTCTTTGAACCTGAAGCAATTGTCAGAGGGCCTTGTGCAGAGGAAGTGTGAAATTAACCCTGGTTGAGCTGAACTCTGGGTCCCCTTTCCAATCTGCGCAGGTAGAATACCCACTCTTTCTTTACTTTTAAACTTTTTTTTTTAAAGTGTATAGGTTTTATTATATATATGTATATATATATATTTTTTAAAGATTTATTTATTTATGCATACAAGCTGGGATGTAGGCCAGAGGTGTGGGGTGGTGAAAGGATTCACCAGAGACAGAGTGGGGAGCAGAATAGGAGGATCTACTGAAGTACACTGCTGAGGGGAGCAGCGGGTGAGGCAGGAGAGGTGCTGTGCCATATGGGAATCTCCCTGACTGGGTATCGAATTCATGCTGCAGTGGCTCTGGATAGCTTCATAGTGCTGTGCCCAACCCTTTGCGCCACCAGGGAGGGCCAGTACCCACTCTTTAAGTAAGCTGTCACTTAGCCGACTACCACCAGTGCTGTGAAGAATCCACAGTGCAATGAAGTCTTACATTTACCCTTTGGAGCCAAAGCTTGGTCCTTTGGATATATCTCTTATCCTTGTTTCTCAGGCTACACAGTTGCTGAAACTGAGCTAAGTTGATTTTCTCAGAATCAATTTTCAGAATGCAAGTCTCATACATGTATGTGCAGACAGAAGTATTCGTATATATCTGCAAATAGTATATTTAAAATAAGCTCACAGATAAGTAACTTGCAGAATTAAATTGATTTGAAAATGCTGCTCCTATCGGTTGTTCCTGTTACAGTCCAACCCCATAAGCAGGGGACACATCAGAGTCATCTGGCCTCTGGACCTGCATAATTTGCCCATGCCGATCTCTAGGTTGAGGACTCTAGAATCCCTGCTTTAGCAATCTGGCGACTACATTATTCTAGATGCCCACTATTTATGGGCACTGCATGGGATCTTTCTTTCTATTCAGTAAATGCAAACTTTTCTATTTTTCTCTGTTTCCTTTTGTATTTTTACCTCATCTATGAGCCTGTTGGGAGTTAAATCCAAATTAGTCTAAATTTTCTTTCATAGCAGCAGTCATATTACAGAAATGCTCATTATTGCAGTGACCCGCACCAAGTATCTTGACTTATTTGCTGTTTGGTATAAAATGTTCAAATATGTGGTAGAGTTCTTACCATGTTTGTGACTGAGACAACTCTTTATTTCTACTCCAGCTTTGATTTGCCCGTTAAAATGTCTTATTCACTGCAAAGCTTAAAATTGGCCTTTATACATAGGAAATTGCCTTTTTGTATGACCCCAATATTTTACTCTGACAATTGTGTTCCCCGTATGCTTCTTCTGCTATCCTTTCTAATTCAGTGTGTCCCCTCCCCTCATTCTCTCTCTCTTAATGTTTTCCATTTTCTCACTTGCCCAGGCACCACTATTTCCAAACCAAAAAGATTTACCTGACTCAGCTCACCTATTTTTATCAGTCCAAACCAAAGCACAACCTGTTCCCTTATCAGGTGACTCAGGTGGTGTTCTGTCCTTGAGCTGTCCTTCCCTGTTATTTTAACCCAGTCACTGATCCCAGACATTCCTAATCAAATGTTTTGGCATTCTATGTCTAAGCTGATCTGTCCCATATACAAGTGAGTATGTCACATCTCTGCTTCTGGCAGGATTCTTCTCTGATCAGAGTTTTGCATCTCCCATGTTGCTCTAGGCGAGCAGGGTTCTGTCTCATTAATGTAAACCTGATGTTCCAACCTTATCTCTCTGTCTGTTAACCTCTTTACTTCTTGCCTCCTAAGCTTTCTATCTTTGAACCCTTGAACTATTTTTTAAAATTTTTAGAATGAGTGCTCTAAAAACACAGACCTGTAAGTGACAGGTTAAAGAAAGGAAATTTCTTTTACATCACCTGTTGCCATTCTGGGCAGGTTCTACTCCTCGCCTTCCCACTAAAACTGGGATTCAACATCCCCTTTGTCAAAGAAGCCAAACTTAAAACTGACGTCTCATCTCTCACACGTTCCTCTACATTCTGTCTCTAAGTCTTAATCATTTGCCCTTTCTTCATCAGTCTTCCACTGTTGAGGTGGTTCACCGCCCCCCACCTGCCATGTGTGGCTTAGTGGATAGCCACTCTCTTCAGCCCACTCTGTCCTGCCACATCAGTGGCTTTTCCAAAACCCAAATCAGTGTGTGCTGTTTTCCTCCTAGAAACTTCCATTGCTTGTAACGTGATGTAATTACTCTTTTAATATGCTATGCCATTCCCATTAGTTTGCCTATACCAACTTCTCCATCCTTATTTTGTTAGCTTGCAGACTGAGGGGTATCCTGGTGCCCCCAAACTTGTATACTCTAAAGGCATCTGGGTATCCATACACACAAAGACATAGCATACTCTTAGTGTGGGAGAACTTTTAATAGCTTAGTGTGCATAGAAAAGAATAGTTTCCCAATGAAACACCCAAATTTATCCATCCCCTCATGGGTAAATGCGCAGCCAAACAAGGTTGGCCTTAAGAAGGGCTGCAGAAGCACACAAAGTTGCCATAAGTCTAAGGTACCTTCTGGTGAGGAACCATAAAAAGGGGGTTGAAAGGGGCCAGGCAAGTCTGGGACAAAATGAGCAAATTCAAAGTACAAATCAAGATAATGAGCACCATTGTCAGCCTCCATTGCACGTGTGTTTTTCACCCACGTGTCTATTTGAAGTGTCTCTACCTGTGTCTCCTTCATCACCTCAAGCCCTTGGTGCAAGTCCAAAGTGAAGAAGCAAGTGGGTGCTGCTTCTCTATGTGTCTCTCCTTCATGTGTCTCCCCTGAGCCCACCTGCCTTCCATGTTATATAGCTTCACTTTGCCTTTCCGTTACGCCCCCTACTTCTCAGTTGCTAGTCCAAGGCAGCTGCAAGTAAATGGGGTTGTGAACATGATACCTACCCCCTTTGTAGGGGTGGCTGTTATAATTTCACTTTCTCCTGCATACTTACTGCACCCCTCTAATTAAAGTAGGCTTCTGGGCATTGGCATCTGTTGATAATCTGCAGAAATGCCCTTCTTTTCTGAAAGCATGCCAAGTATGCATTAATGACTGGCTCTGACATCTCCTATCTGGAGCCTTCCTTGACCCACTCAAATATAGCCTCTCACTTGCCGCTTTGTATGCTGTAGATACCTTTGTTAATACAACCCCTCTCAGTCTCTTCCCCTTACTCTCACTCTAGTGTGAGATTTTGAGGATTGGAACAATCACCTTATTTACTTTTGCATCCTGCTTGCCTGGTCTAGCACATAGTAGGCACTCTTAGTATGTGTGAAGTTAATTTGAAGGAGAGAATAAGGCTGTATTAACTTTTTCTGGAAAAAGAAAAGCCAGGAGTAGTGAGTCTAAGGAAATAAATGGAAGTGACAGATTCCAATGATTCAGTGCACAATGGAAATGATTTCACTGGGTTGTTTGACAGCAATTATCATTTGGATAAAAGCACGCATTTCCTCCCCGATAACCCCCATTTGAGAGAAAGAATTGGGGGAGAAAAACAACATGAATGTAGCCTTCCTTTCTTTGAAAGAGCAGCATGTTGCTTTGATGGTCGAGCTTTCCAACTGTGCGCAGTAAACATCCTCCTCTTCAAATGAACTCATCATCACTCATACTTTCTGTGGAGCAGTCTGCTGCCAGCCTGCAAATGAGGCCTATTAATGATATTACTCATTTCAAGCCTATAAACGTGAACACAAGGGAAGGAGGACCCCATGTCCTACCGCTGGCCATCAATCCGTGTTACTAACGGAAGCTTTTTTTTTTTTTTAATCAACTCCAGTTTCTCCTCCTTCTCATGAGGGGTTCTTGTTATTTCATTGTTTACAAGTTCAAAGATATGTTTATTTAAAAATAGAGATTCATGAGTAGACAGACAAACTTGCTGTGCTTTCTCTCCAGTTTTTGTGAAATCAGTATGGGGGAGGGTGGTTGTGGGGCTCCTTCTAATATTTCTGCTCCAAGAGCAATGGCCTATTTTAAAAGATGTATTGAAGAGCACACTAATGTAATTGCCACTATATCACTGCCTGAAAGCTCCCATTAGCTAGTTTCTGGCTTATGTAAAATCACTTGGGTAAAGGCCCAGGAATCTAGAGGCCAGAGGAGGCATGGGCTGTTCCCTGCAGTGAAGTCCTGGGCTCCTGAGCCTGAGCTCCTGTCCAAGCATTGAGTTTAGGGTGACGATGTTACCCATGAAGGATACTTGCTCCTGTGTCTTAGATAGCTTCATAGATAGTAGAAACGTCACGGTAATAGATGATCACGCCATATTTATTTAGAGACTCTTTACCAAGAATAGTGGAGAGCTTATTTAAAAGGGGTATTTTTAACCTATGTAACAGTTCATCCAATGGCTTACTTCTACTTAAATGATATAAGCCATTAACAAGCCTCAGGTATATGAAAGTTTATTTGAAGCAAACATGTTAAAGCCTATTTGCACGGGAACCGGCTATAAAGAAATGTTTACATATTATTTGCTAATTTGACTATTATTAATTGCTGTTTAACAAAACCTTAATTTTTCCTTGATCCAAAGGAAGATCTTTAATTTCATTTCCCCCCTTAGGATTATAAGCCCTTATCTTGCTTTATCTTGTATCTCTATTAATTCAGTGTCTGTTTTCTCTTGCATGTACTAGATTGTCAGTGAGGAGTAAAAGGCCATTGCTTAATTATTTCACAGAGCCAGTACAATGAGTGTAAGGGTTTGAATTCTAGTTCCTCCTCTGGCTAGCTGTGGTTATATACTCTTTCAGAGTCTCAGTGTAATCACTTGTTAAATGGAGCTAATAAGGGTAATACCTAACTCATTGGTCTGTATGGAGGATTATATGTTTATACTCCTTTTAAACTGTTTGTTGATGCCTGGTGCATAGTAAACCTTTGACACATTTTGTCTATGATTATCTATTAAGCCTTTTCTCTCTACTACTGATTCATGAGCTTGCTCGCCTTTTTTTTTAATGTAGGAGATATAGAAATAATGAGGTGACTTGTTTTAATCAGCAGTGCATAATCTCCAACTTGTTGGTGGCTTTTAAATTATAATAATGATGACGGAGATCACAGTAGCAATTTCCAGTTTAAAGTTGGTGATGAGGGGCCAGTGTTGGGGTGGAGGAGGTGTACAAATCTGCAGGTTATGAATGAATAAAGAGAACAAGGGAAAGGAAGGGGGAGCGGATGGTCTAAGAAAGAGGCCAGGTTTCCTCAGAGAAAGGTGACCACATAGTAGAGTCCCTGAAAGATGTGAGGACACTCTGAGTCCCTCTGGAGGGAAAACAAGGATTTTGTAGGTTTCACTTGGGGCTCAAAGAGCAGTAGTTGATACAGCCATGCTTTAGAAACAAAGGAAAAGCAGCCCCACTCTTGTGCCAATCAAGGAAAGTAGCAGGAGTTGAATATTCCAGAAGGAGCTCCTTGAAGGGCATACCTTCCTAATAGCCATGGCAAGGGGAGGGGGGGCTGGGATGTAGACAACCTTTGCCCCACCTTAACAGATGAAGCATCTTTGATAATGGCGAGCAGTGTGCAGCAATGGACCCAACCTTTAAGGAGGAAATTAGGTTCGTGAAATTGGGGATTCCAGGGTCAGATTCTGTATCTGAGTTAACTGGGTTCCATCTCTCCATCTCTGTTGTAAGCCAGGCATGCACCCATAGGGCCACCAGAAGAACACATTTCAATCCCATTCTACAGCAGTTGGAAAGAACTCAGAGTGTTGGGGGGCTCGTGATCTTGAGGTAAGAATTATGGGTCAAAGACTAACTATTTATTCACTTAATTTTTGGTCAGTATAAAATTTCTCCCCTCAGATGTGGTCTCCGTAGCTCTTCCATTACCACCACCATATTCCCTTGTAGCCTCATGTCAGCTCTCAAGGTTTGCAAAGGCTCACTTTAATGGCATCAAGATCTCCCCTGGAGAACCACCTGTTACAATCAATTTATAGTCACTAAAGCTCTAGACTTAACATGATCTCACTTGATTGTCACAACATGCCTATAAAACAAACAGGGTAGTTTTTATCATATCCCTTTTATGGGTTTGCCTAAGGCCAGATAAACAGTCAGTGAAGAAGCCTGATGTACAATCTGTTTCTCTTAATTTTCAGTGTAGAGATTTTCGCAGACACTTCAGTACAGCCACTTAATTAAGTTCTCACCTCCCCTCCTCACAATGTGCTGGATTAACAGAGCTCAGTTTGCAGTAAATCACTTTTTTTTACAACGTTCTGCAGTTTCCAAAGTAAGATTTTTTTTTTTTCTGTGAAGAGATGATGCAGTTTTTACTTTGAGATCTTCACTAGTTCCAAGGCAGGATGAAAGGTACTAAGCATTGACTTAGAAGGAAGTATATCAGCTGAAGTTCAAGAAGTCCCTTTGTACAGCAGTCCAAGTCTCTATAGGAAGATCATAGATTGCATTTTATGTATTCCTGACCCTGAGCCTCAGACGCTAATACGAGGCCTGGTGCTCCTAGCTTTGGGTCTGTCCCAGGCTGACATTTGAATCAATTACCACACGAAGCTATAAACTCTCTTTCTCTGGAGGTATTTCAAGCCGAGATAGATAATTTCAGAAGGGACCAGGCCACAGCTTAAAGATGAACTAAGTGACCTCTTGATATTTTCTAAGCACAAAACTAATTCAGTAGGAATGTACAGGTCTAAAATGTACCCAAAGCAAGCCTCCAGGGTAACCTGTCTCAATTCACAACTTGTCCCGGCCTTGTGCAGGCATATTTCTCCAGATATAATTTGGGTAAAACAAGGAGTAATGCAGAAATACTGAGGAGAGTCTTAACTGCTGCTCAAATTTATTAAATAATAATGGTTAAAAATATGTATTAAATACTTTTATTCCAGGAACACTATACATGTGTTAACTCATTTAGTGTTTACTGAGTAGGTTTTTGTTGTCTTCATTTTATTAGATGAAGAAACTCAAGCTTTGAGAAGTTCGGTACGTTGCCAAGTAAGAAGCAAATCTGGGTTTTATAACATGCTTCTCCAAGTGACAATGCAATGCCTCCTTGGTTTAGAATTTAGAAAGAGCATGTGTCTCAGAGATAGACTGACTGAGCACAGAATTATTTCACTTTTCTGCATTTCAGTTTTTATTCTTTCTCTCTTTTAAAATTATTTTCTTACATCATTGTTAATTTTTGGACTGTATTTGATTTCCCTCTTCAAGTGTAGTCCCCACAGTTCTCCAACCACCACATCACCCGTGAACCATCATCCCAATCCCTTGTGCTCTTTCCTCCCCTATTTTGACCCTTTCCCTCCCCCTCTCCTGCTCGGTGCCTCAAATCTATAGTCAGCATGCAAGTTTTGTCTTTTTCCTGACCCTTTTTTCAGTTTCTCTATATTCCACATGTAAGTGAAACCATCCAATATTTATCTTTTTCCTTCTGACTTATTTTGCTTACCATAATCCAGTTCCAGTTTGTAAAACTGAAATGGAGGGTAGAGGATAAAGTATTTGCTTTGGAGTGTTGTTTGTGAGGCCACACACTGAGCACAAACTCTTTGCCATTATTAATTAGAATGATGTCCAGGGAACCTGGCTGCATTGACACATGACATTTTGAAAGGAGCTTGATTAGGCCTACCTTTAAACTTGGGGTGACCGAGTCAACTCACTCTTTCTCTTGTCAGTCTGAGAAAAATTGCTATTGTAAGATACCTTAGAGTCCTTGAAAATATCAATAACATTAACATAATGCTAATGTGAATATATCAACATAAACTAATCAGCATTCTTGGAAAAATAGAGCCAGTGTCACCTTGTAGAGATAAAACAGAAACTCTGAACCTAGTTAGGTGATCAGTTTCCAAGTACTAATTGGTAGAAATGAGAATCAGAAGGGACTAGCTTGAAGGAAAAGTTTCGTATGTTTCCTGAAGCCTCTTAAGGGAGGTCTTAGGTGGGGGTGGAGTGCAGGTAGGAAGGCAAGCTGGCCCTTCCACCCCTTTACCTGTCACCTTCTGTCAGAGTGACATTACTTTGATCTCTTTTATATTGAGAAGTCCATGTATGATTTTGAAAAAAATATATATTTTTTTCTTGAAAGTTTGATCACATGTCAGTAAATAGGCTGGGTCAAAACAGGGGAGGGAAGAGCACAAGGGACTATGGAGATGGATCACAGGTGATATGGTGGTGAGAGAGCTACGGGGACTACATCTGAGGGGGGAAGTCAAATACTGTTCAGAATAAATCAAATCATGTTGTAAAATGAGTACTAGTAACAAGTGGTGGGAAATGGTGGTCATTCTTTTCTTCCTACCAGAGGGGCGTTAGGACAGTTGGGGTTAGGCTCTCTGAAGTGCGGACTCTTGGTACCCTTTGTGGTAAGCCTTCTGTGAGCAAGGGCACTTTTATGAAGTATTATGGTAGCAACCTCGAACAACAATTAAAACAAAGGAAAATCCCTCCCCATGTGAGGTTCCATCAAGTAAATGAAATGTAACACCCTCGTGGAAGCAATGGGAAGTTGGAGTAAGAGGAAGAGAGTGTGACATGGGAATATTCCACACAGAGAAGTTTGTGCAGGTGGAAGGGTATATGAGCAGAAAGCAGACACTTTCTTCCAAGGTTCCCTCACCTGAGGAATAGTTGAACCTGAGTTTTGAAGAAAAAACATTGCTGTAATTCTCATTGTAAAGGAGATAAAATTTATTACATAAGATAAACGACTGAAAAGTGGTGGGGTGAATCATACTTGATTCCATTTTCACTTATCTAAAATCAGATAATAGTACGAATGTAGCTAGAAATCATTAAAGCTACGGGGATCTGAGGCTTCGGTTACTAATAACACTGGCAATCTCTTAATCATGTTATTTAAGCATGGCACATCAGTAGATTAGAAAATGGAGAGTGAAACCTTACATTTTGAAGAGTGCCCTCAATGTCAAAAATCCCAGGTACCATGTCTACCTATTAATTCTCTTTAAGATAGCCTTTGATAATTACTTTATACTATCACATGTGGCATTATTCATAATAGTGATCAAGCAATGTACAAGTCACAAGACTTTTCATTGAAGCTGTAGGAAGAGTGCTGTTGCATGAATGTCAAATGAAGATGAAATAATTGTCTCACCGCAGTGCTGGTAAAGTACCTCATCTTGAGGACAATATTTGGTCCATTTTGGACCCTGAGGCTTTGGAAAGACAGATTCCCAGAAAACCTAGTGTTTGTGGTGTGGAGTCTGCTTTGTGATAGGGGCTGAAGTGTTTCTCAGTGAAAGATCCATGAAAAATACAGCTTATTCTTTCTTCTCAGTAACACTGAGAAGACTAGAGCCAGACACCTTGACTCATACTCAGTCAAATAAGCAAGTTATTTTTCATGAAAAGGAATCTGTTTTTAAGTTTGACTTATAGGCAAATATATAGTTAATTTTCACAATCACTTTTAAAATCAATAGTGTGATTCTTCTTTTCCACTAAAGATGAGTCTACTACTAATTATGAAAATGCATGAGTGTAGCAGATAAACTATTAAGGTGACCTCCATGTTCCCAGTCTCCCCGATACTTATGCCCTTTTGTAATCATCTTCCCTAGAGTGTGGATGAGAACTGTGACTTGCTTCCAGCCAGTAGAGCAAGACAAAGGTGACAGGGTATAAGCAACATTTTTATGTGACATTTCACCAGCAACCTGAGTCAGTTTAAAAGTGGTCCCTTCCCCACTTGAGTCTCAAATGAGAACTCAATTGCATTGTTTGCAGCCATTGAAATACCTAAGCTGAGGACCCAACTAAGTCTTGCACAGAAACTGAGATAATAAATGTGCTTTGATTTAAGCTACTAACTTTGCATAATATAAATATCAATAGATCTCGATACAGTGAATTTGATTTTTTTTCTGTATATCTAAAAGCTTGCCTCAAGGAGGAGAGACAAGTCCATGTCATAGGCATTGAATAGGAGGGTAATCATTTGGATATTTAAAATATATTTAGGGTGTACGTTATCCATTTATTTCCCAGCCTCCATACTCTTTTATGATTATGCAGAATGTACAAGGGGAATATTTCAAAAGTTTTATTTGAGCTTATGATACATACAGAGCAGTCTGTTTTGTAATTCTCTATTATTTTTTATGTTTCATCAATATAATTCCTCCATGACGATGAAGGACAGTATAAATTTAAAATATTGCAAAAATTTCCACCTTCACCCCAATTTTAATTCAATTTAGGGGCATTTTATTTTATTTTAATTGCATCCTTTTTATTAAGGTAACATTCACTTACCAACACTATATATTCAGGAGGTAGGGTCATACTTCTTCAGATGTATAATATCATAATGATATTTTAAATGTTGAGCTTTGGAGAAAATTATTCCTTTCTCATTTTATTTTTTTCTTTATTATGTTGTTTTTTTTTCCTTTTCAGTGACTTTATTTTAATCTAATATATGTAGGGCAGATATTTATCTAAGTTATGTTTGAACTCTCTAGCTCCAGTAACATTTGAAGTAGTAATAAAGTTGAGAACCTAGATTCAATTACCATGAAATAATGTTTTGCTAACTTTTCATTTTAATCTGCCTATTTTTTACAACTACTTTAGGGCCATAAAATGTCTAATTATTAGTTGAAGATTTAATTCCTTAATTCTTAATCAACCTTTTATTCCAGAGACAAGATACTTTTAACAACATTTTAAAATATAATTTCGTTGCCTGCAAAAGGAAAAAAAATAGATCGTTTTTAGCCATCAAGAGCACATCCCCATAATTTTATTTTTACAACAGCACAGTTATAAAAGCTGACATTTACTGGTGTGATTCTTAGCAATAATCTTCAGAAATAGCTGGGGATGTACAGGCTACCATTATGCCCATTTTACAGATAAGTTAACTGGGATAAAGGAGGTAGGCACCTTACCTGAACTTTTAAAGATATCAACTGGTAGACTATGATAACTACCAGATTGCCTCCAGAACCTAAGATCTGACTATTTACTGGCCTATGAAAACAAAGATGAAGGCATTTCTCTATCTACCTGGCTTTCTCAGGAGAAAAAGGCAGCTAATGTTCTTCCTACTGAGCATGCATTATCATATTATAAACAGACTCTGTATTTAACTTCTTATGATTAGGGTATAGTCAGAGAAAAACGGAGAATAATCATAGTGCCTTAAAATCCTTGCCTTTCAACCAGTAACTCTTCCTTCTTTACGTGTGTGTGTGTGTGTGTGTGTGTGTGTGTGTGTGTGTGTGTGTGTGTGTGTGTGTTCTGGTCGGTGGATAATATATCTTTTCCTTGAACCTCTTAATGCTTAGGGATTATGTCCCACCTTCATTCTTTAAACTCCTGGTCAACTCTGCTGTGGTTTCATGGAAATCACTGTTAATGCTATTACCATATGAAAACTTGTCGGGATTGTACAGAGAATGAAATATTAGGACCCTCTGACAGCTGGAGCCTAGTCTGTGTGCTCTCCCAGAAAGGACAATGTCATTAGCAGAATTAAAACTGATCACATGTGGGAATCTCAGACTCCCTGTGTCAGAGTTGAGAATGGAATTGTGTATTTTCTTCTAAATATTGTCAACTGATAAGAATTTTCATTCACTGGTGGCAGTAAGAAGCATGTAGATATATGTTGGTGTTTGTGGCCAGGAAAGAAGGGAAGATTGTGTTCTCTCCTTGACATCCTTTCTCTGTGAGTCAGCACCCCATTATTTCTAAAAGTTAGTGCCAGCTTTCACAGATCTGGAAAGCATTTGTACAGGGAAATGGTTCCCTAGTATTGAAGGTGGTGTTACTGAGTAAATTCGTGATTCTCAGTATTGTTTTTCTATTGCTTCTAATGAATGTTTCCAAATCTTTCTGTGAAAGTACGGAATGTTAATTTGTCTGTTGTTGAGATAGATACTTGTGGCTATTACTGTACATGCCAGAATATATACTAAATACTGATGGAGAAAAATGAATCTTAATGGAGGTATAATTTTCTTATAAACCCATACTTTATCAAGAGAAGCTTTAAATGACCATTGATCATTTTTATCATGAAAATGTTAATGTACAACACTTTACTAGACATTATTGGGTAATTAACCAAACACAAATCTAGAGCTCTCCATCCTCAAGGGATTTCAATCTCCCCAAATAAATACAAAGGCAGCAACTTGAGGACCATCACCAACAGGCATCAGACAACACACAAAGATAAAAAAAGTAAAACAATTCTTTGCAGCATTTCCAATTTCCTAGGAAATGTTGATATTCAAGATATTTATGTGCACAAAGTTATATAATCAAATGCTTGTAGAATTTTAGCGCTGCAAAACATAAGCTTTCATATTATTCAATCCCCTCATTTTACACCTAAGGAAGTAAGTCTAGAGTGGTTAGGTCATTTGCCCAAGGTCATGCATTTAGTCAGCTGGCTCTGCTAGAACTACTAACCAGGTCTATTTTTGGTGAGAGACCCGTTTCTGCATCACTAGCTTTTGACTTTATAAATGGAATGGCATACTGACCTTCGGAACCTTTCACAAGTACATGAGGAAGTGTATGTGAACCATAAAGCATTTTCGGTGGGAATCACGGTGTTCTTCCTGCGACGAATGAGGAATGAGGCTAGCCACGGGTGCGATGGTCGCAACCCCTCTTAGATCCCGAACTGGCGATACCTTCATGTTTGCGCAATAAGATGCACACAGACTTCCCTCTTATCCTGACTGGGGTCCAGCTCTTATATTCACCCCCTCCTTTTCATTAAACGCCACCTACTATTTCAGAAAAGGGGAGGTGCTGCTCATCTATAAAAAAAATATTTAATTTTTTTCTGGTTTCATTTTTAAAAAATTTTCTTACTTTGTTGTTCATTTTGTACAATATTTGATTTCTCCCTCCAGGTGTAGTCCCCACAATTCTCCCACTACTACAGCACCCGTGATTCATCACCAGAGTTCTTTGTGCTCTTCCTCCTCTGTTTTGACCCCTCTCCCCCTCCTCCCCTGCTGGATGCCTCACATCTGTGGTCAGCCTGCAAGTTTTGTCTTTTTCATGACACTTGCTCAGTTTCCCCATTTTCCATGTATAAGTGAGACCGTCCGCTGTTTTTCTTTTTCTCTGTGACTTACGGTTTATTTCTGAAACACAGAAGAGTGAGTATGTTTAAGAGAGATTTTAAATTACTCTTGGCTTAGTTTCTCTAGTTAACACCACTAAAGTGTAGCTTTGGCAAAGTTGTATTGACAAAGGATATTATTTTTATCTCTGCAGCTTGACATTTGTTTAACCTTTTCGCAACCTAATTTAGAAAATTACAAGCAGAATATAAAAAATATTCTTTATTTCTTATGTCAGAAAATAAAAAGTGAGGGGGAAATTACCATTTTTCATGTCGTCGTGATTCTGAATTGATTACATGGCATCCGTCAAGTAAAAATAGCTGTCATTGACCTTTCGTCACATAATTTTTTATATTTTGGCTGAAATGTAAAATCTTTAGCACCATTTTTATAGTATTCATTATCTTAAGATAAATTTTAAAACCAATGTCCAGTAAAAATTCAAGTAAATTTCATTAATCTCTACCAGATTTATAATTTATGACTTTACTATAAATGCTGGAATAGGATAAAGTTGAACTCTGATGGTGAATATTAAAAATTGGCAGTTCAGTTTGACATTTTTAGCACAATAAATCTCAGAAACTATCTTATACTGACATTATAAAAAATAGTTTCAGTACAGCAATATGTTATTTGAAAACTTCATTTACTAAATGTTTTCAGTGATAGATAAACTTTCAGGTTCTCAGTGTTGTTTTGAATATGGTAAATATTTCTAGATATAACTCATATCAGTGAAAGCTTGTGATGTTCTCAATAACTTTTAAGGAGTGTTTAGACCAGACAGTTTTAAGAACCATTGCTGTAGAGTGAGAGAGTCCTTGGAGAAAATGTGAAATAAGTTTGCTCCCTTTCAGAGAAGCGCCCTGCTTATTAATGACATAAAAACTCTAAGAAGTTCTGACGCTGAGAAACATACTTAATTTTGTTTTGCTTGATGTTTTTCAGACTCTTGGATAAAATCATATTTGTTTTCTGAGGAAAGAGAGTTTGAGAGGAATGATATTTTGCAAATGTTGCTTCAATTACATCTTTGTTCAAAGACCAAGCCCCTTGTATAGGTTAAGGTATTATTTTATTTCAGGATTTTGATGCTTGCTAAGGTTGATTATTACCCCACTGTCTGTATACCGTTGGCCCTTCAACAATACGGGTTTGAAGATTGATTGTTTTTTTTTCTTCAAGGGTTCTTCATTTACAGATCCAGCCAACTGCAGGTGTCAAGGGAATCCACAGAGGTGGAGCCCACAGACACAGAGGGCTAATTGTAAGTTACAGGTAGATTTTCTGCTACATGGGAGTTGGTGCCCTTAGCCCCCGCACTACGAAAAAGGCAACTATATAACTCCATTTTCCCATTTAGCCATGAATGGATATTTAGATTGTTTTAACACCTTGGCTGTTGTGAAGAATGCTTTATGCACATGGAGTGCTATTATCCAATTTCAGTTCTTTTGGATAAAGACTCAGAATTCAGATTGCTAGGCTACCAGGTAGTTGTACTTTTAATTTTTCCATAATGGCAGGATTTTATATTTCCACAAGCTTCAGTTATGTAAGATGAATTAGTTGTTGAGATCTGCTGTACATCCTTATGTCTATAGAAAACAATATTGTATTGTACATTTAAGAATCTATTCAGGGTTACATCATATGTTAAGTGTTTTTACTACATCACTGTATTTTACTACTAAAATTAAAAAGTTACTATAAACCCACACTCTCTAGTATAAAATATAAAGAATAACAGCCACGTGCAAATGACATTTATTTATATTATTTATCTGTAATAAATAAAAATTTATATTTAGCTAAATATTCAGCTGAAGTGGCTGAGATTCTACTTTTTGTTTTATTATAGATGTTTTCAAGAATATGCAAGAAGTTCACAGTCTTACCATCAGAATTCTTGTATTTTTTGTCATTTGGATAATGAAGTTTCAACAGAGCCCTTAATTTAGTCAATACATAGGAATTGAGTGCCCACAAGTGGCCAAAGCCCTTGCAGGTACCAGGAAACATAAATTGAGAGAATACTGCCTTTTGCTGAACAAATTTTGAGATCAACCCCAGGGAAAACTAAGTAAGATCTCAAATGCAACAGATATTGGTAGTAGTGCAATAGAGTAAGTGAGGGGAGGCAAACTGCTTATCCTCCAATACTTATTCTTTAGTAGTAGAAACTCCCATATTTGGCTATGTGCATTACTGCCCAGCTGGAGAAACCATATTTCCCTTCCTAGATTGCAGTAAGGTGTGACCCTATAACAGGAGCATCAAACCAAAATTATATGTGAAACTTACTGGTTCTGCTGTGAAAGGTAAACCTTACTGTTTTCCTTTTCCTTTGGGTTGGAACTTGACCGTGGTGATGTAAGTCACACTCATTAAGTATAAGAATAATCTTTCAAATAGAAGAACCATCTAGATCCCTGGATAACTATACATATGTAGTGCCTCCTGCTCTCTCCTGCACCCATCCACTGTCTACCAGCTCAGAGCTTAATATAAGAAAAATGCCACCCAGGCCTCCCTGGTGGCGCAACGTGTTAAGTGCTGCGCTGTGGAGCTGTCGGTGGTGTCACGATTTCGATGTCTGGCCAGGGAGATTCCCACATAGCGCAGCAGACCTCTTCTGCCTCACCTACTGCTCTCCTTAGCAGTGTATTTTGGTCGATCTGCCTGTTCTGCTCCCCACCCTCTCTCTGGTGATCCCTCTCACCGCCCCACACCTCTGGCCTGTGCCCAGCTTGTATGCAAAAATAAATACATCTTTTAAAAAACACCACCTATCTTGTTTAAGCACTCTTACTGTCTTATTAAAGCACCTGAACCCCTACCCTAACTGGCAGAGTAAGCTTAGGATGCTGTGCCTCTCAAACTTAGCCTCTTGGAAGGATGGGGAGAGGTGAGCATCAGATAGGCTTGCTGGACACAGGAGTCCCTCAGCTGGGTTTTGAAAAGTCATTGTGAGTATGAAAAATGTTCCCCAAGTGGTTCTGATGCTCCCCTCTTATAAGCCCCTCCCTCATGAAGTCTCTGCTGTGATGCCTTATAAAATAGCATCTGACTTCCCCTTTGTTGGTAAGATTCCAGCAAAAGATTAAATAGTAGTTATTCATTCTCTTAAAATTAATATATACATAGAAATAAAGGATATAAATATCCATGGTAGACCCTTCTTACAGTTTCTCTTTTGTTTCATTACTTTTTCTTTTTCTTTTTTTTTTTTAAAGATCCATTCATTTATACATACAAGCTGGGGTACAGGCCAGAGGTGTGGGGCAGCGAGAGGGTTCACCAGAGACAGAGTGGGGAGCAGAACAGGCAGATCAGAAATACAGTGCTGAGGGGAGCAGCGGGCGAGGCAGGAGAGGTCTGCCTTGCCATGTGGGATTCTCCCCAGCTGGGCATCGAACTTGCATTGCGCGCTGCCTACAGCTCCACAGCGCAGTGCTCAACCGCTGCGCCACCAGGGAGGCCCTGTTTCATTACTTTTTCTATAAACTGTCATTCTCTCTCTCCCTCCAGATTATGAGCTTCATTAAGATACGGTCATTGTGTACTTTTTATTTCTTAGGGTATGAATAGCTCCCAATGCCACTGGTCCCATAGTAAGCATAATAAATTCTTTGAAGAAAGAACCAATGCATAAAGGAGAAAATATATGCTTAGACAGTCAACATACAGCAATGAAAAGACCACTTTGCACTTAAACTCACAGTTAAGTAAGCAGATGATTTCCAGGTTATATGATGAGCAACTAAGATAGGGTTAATGAATATACTCTGAGTTAAGCTTTGACAGTTGTTGCTATGCACTCTCTAACACTCCACCCCCATTTAGTTGTGAAAATCCTGTATAATCTGATGATTTCTTCAATGAAGGTATTCTCCTGCTTACATTAAATTAGAAGACGGTTTAAAGGAATTTGCCATTAAGAAATGAAAATAGAATCAAATTTCTAAGGAAATTTGAATGCAGAAAAAAACTCATTATATTTAGACTTTTCCCATGAATAATTCCTAATTGAGTCTCTAATTGTTTCTGTCTAATCACTAATTATTTGTGTTGTTTATTAAATAAAGCATTGAGCCACCTGCCTACATAATAATGCTTATAACCTAAGTTGGCTAGTCTGCAATTTGATGAATAAACTAAGGCTATTCATCCATCTGTGAAATATTTCAAGGTCGACCATCCATTGGCTACAAGATTTTGAGTTAAAAAGACAGTGGAGGACAGTGTTTATAGTTTGATAATGTTTGCTTACTGAGCGTGAAATGAAATTTAACTGTGGCGTGTCTGCATTTGTAAATTTATTGTGGTTGTTTAGACTTCCTGCAAAATGAAATGTCAAGCAGTCATTCTTAGAGTCCAAATACATTAGACTTCAAAGGACTTAAATAAATGAGATTTTTCTTGCATTTGAAATTTTCTTTAAGTTAAAAAAATTCCTCCATGTAAAATTAATGTATTCAATCATTAGCTAAGCATGAATGAGCATAGGAAACTTAAAAATAAAAGCTTAAAAATAATTTTCAATTTAAAATGCTAAATGTGCCAATTGAATATAACAGGGATTTCAAAACTTTGCAACCTCTCATTATTCATATTATCCCTGAAGATGTAAGGTGTTGTTGACAGATTTAGACAAGAATGTCTCTTCTAGCTGCAAGATGTTAATTTTTTTATGCAACTAAGTTTGTTTAAGTGAATGGGAAAAAATAGTGCTGAATTTGAAGTGTTTTTAGGTAATTGTGAGATTTCACAGAAACCGTTTAAGATCCATTTTATGAACAGTTTATTATCTAATGCCATGTGTTGCCCTGGAATTCATTCCTATTTCCCTTCATCCTGTCTTCCGACTTTCGTTCCTTCGCTCTTCCTGCCCTCTCCCCATCGTCCTCCTTTCTCTCCCACTCATTCTTTTAGGATACTGGAAAATAATAAAAATCTATTTTTAAATGGTACACATTTATTTGTTTATTTATACTTCTTGGTTGGTTAATTCATTTTACCGAAACATTGCATTTCAAAAAGTTTAGGTTTTTGTTTTCATCAATTCATTCTGCTACAGGAACATTTTCTTGGTGTTCGAAATAGTTTCCTACAGTCTACTTCTTTTTCAAGTTGTGATGACTAATCTTATTTAAATTTCTCTTTTTTTCCTTTCCCTAAGTGCTTTGCCATATGATTCATCTTACCTTCTTGACCTTTTTCTAACAAAACCATTTCTTAGATTCCCAATTTTGGCTGTCATTTACAGTCACGCTTGCCTTTGATGGTTTGCCATCAAAGTACTACCAGTTGTTGACTTTTTAAAGGAGCTGTTTATCCAGCTTTGATTAACCTGTACATTTTGCCCCTCTTCCTTTATAATTGAACCTTTGGTGGTTCATTTGACTTGGCAAGTATATGCTCAGTTGTTCACACATCTTCATTGCACACTCAATGTTTATTAAGCAGAGGGTGTGCAGCAATTAGGGGAGATCTGAGTCATCTTTCTACTTGATATTAGCTTTAGGTACAAGTTTAGTGAAGAGTTTCAAACTATTAGCTTAAAAGAGCTATTGGAATGTCTTTACCTTTAAAGATTCATTCACCCTATAAAATATATTTATACTTGTGACATGCTACCTACTTAATATGTGCCAGTTCTGACCAACATTTGTAACTGGTCTTGTTTCAAATCAATGATGACTAACTTTGGTATTTAATATACTTTTTAAGAAGAAAACTTTAAGGACTCTTGTGTAATTTAAATAATATGTACCCATGAACCATGAACGACATGTGCTTATCTCACACTAAATATACTTCATCCTTTCAACAAATGTTTACTGTCTCCATTTCCTGTCTATGTGGTCCTGCACTGTTGACAATACTGAGATAAATGGTGTACATGAGCGTAAACGTCCCTTCTTTGAGGGAGGTTGTGTTCTACAGGAGAACAGAGACTAGGCAGGTGAACACAGTACCAAACCCAGTGATGTCTGACAGTGAGAAGTGACTTGCTAATGTGATAGAAAGAGACTGTGAAGCTGTATTAAAATGGGGGAATCTGGGACTGCCTCATCAGGAGAAGAAAAACTTTGAGCTGAGACCTAAAAAATACAAAAAGTTGCATTCATGCAAAGAAAAGGGTACAGTTCATTTAGCACAGACTGTAAGAGAAAGAGCAAAGGTTCGAGCTTGGTATTTTGCCAGGGATAGAAGGCAACTCATTCTGGAGGGTAATGTGAGAAGACACTAAAAGAGGAAGGCAGGAGACAGCTCAATTTGGACTTTAAAGGCCCTGGTAAGGATTGTAGAGTTTAATTTTATGTGCTTTAGGAACATACAAAATTCATTGCAGAATTTTAAGCAGGAAATGCCATTATTTGGTAAATGTTTAATAGGATCATTCTGGTTGTTTATATGGAGAATAGAGTAAGAGTAAATACAGTACCTTGTTAGAAAGCATGCTTCATGTCATTCTTCTTAGAAAAATAACCCAAGAGTTTATATTCTTTTTTAGATATATTTAATCTTTGTACAAAGACAGATTAATAGAGATCAAAACTGACTGAAGGTAACTTTACAAATTTCAACCTTTCTTGATGACATCCTATATTTTATTCTCACCACAAGGTTAAATTTTCTGAATGAAATAGTCAGAATCAGTGAAAATTTAGTAGGTACACCAGAATTTTTGTGGATTAGCCTTTAGGCTACAGGATTATAGGATTATTTCCCCATATTCTAGAACTCTGGAAACATGGAATTTCAAAAACATCAACCAGGGGTTAAAAATAAACAACACAGGGCCTCCCTGGTGGCTCAGGGTTAAGCGCTGCACTGTGGAGCTGTCGGCAGTGGCGACGCGAGTTCGACGCCTGGCCGGGGAGATTCCCACATGGCACTGCAGACCTCTCCTGCCTCACCCGCTGCTCCCCTAGCAGTGTATTTCCCTCGCTCTGCCTGTTCTGCTCCCCACTCTATCTGTGGTGAACCCTCTTGCCGCCCTACGCCTCTGGCCTGTCCCCCAGCTTGTATGCATAAATAAATAAATCTTAAAAAAAAATAAACAACACAGAGAAAAGCAGAAATGGGGTTTTCAATGTCCAAAGAAAGGAGTGTGTGCATGTGATTTTTTTCTTAAGCGTTAAGACCAAACCTAATTTAGATTTTCTAACAAGTAATCATCAATGATCCTCCAAACTGAAGAGAATCGTTTACATCCTGTAGCAGCCAGACAGGATGCTGCCCACGGATGCATGGTGTCAAGATGTGCATCCACACTTCTCTCCGTGAGGGTCTATTCAAGAATGACCTCATCTACTTGTCTCTTTTACTGGAAAAGGCAGAAGTACCTTTTTTTTCCCCAGTGAACACCCCAGCCAACTTCCCTTTTCTTCGCCAAACTCTGTTGTCTTACCCAAACTATTTAAGATGGCAACCAAGGCATCTTTAGTGTGGATGAGTTCCTCAGTCATGCCTCTTCTCTCTCTTGTATACCTGAGATAAAGATCTTATTATTAAACTTCTGTATGACCTTTTCTTTTATAAAAATTAAGCAAACAAGCAAAAAACCAGCATGCATTCTTGCAAAAATGGCAGCAGTGCCTGTTCTGTTCTTGGGCTATTTCCTAGGTATCTCAGACCTATTTCTGAGACTCTTCCAATATATATTTGGACACTGGTAACCAGTCCGTGGGGGTTAGTGCTCAAGTGGTTGCAACTAGACTTGAAAGAAACTTTAAAGGATGTGACACCATATTCTTGTATCCATTCATTCCATCTTTAAACTGGTAACTTCTACTTTGAGTCCAGTACTATGTCAGAAAGCAAAGATGTAAAAATCAATAAGATGTGTCTCTTGTTCTGTGTACCTCCAGTCTGGTCAAGATATATAGAAATAGACATTTGTAATACAGCATGCACTGTACTAAACAAATATGCAATGCTGCATTATGAACCACTCCCCACAGCCTGTGGTTTCCAACAGTTCCTTGGTTTGCAGGGAGTTTGCAATTGGGCTAATCTAGGGTGGGCTGGACCTGCCAGCTGTAAGACTCAAGTGGACCTGGCTGTGGACTGTAGGGTTAGGGCTGCTCCCTCCGTGTGTGTCATACACATCTGCCTCCACTTACAGGGGCAGTGACTTAGTGTGTTCTGTTGTAACATCATAATAGGGCAGGACAGCAAGCCTACACTTGTGTCTTTTATGCCTCCTCTCACATCCCTGTCTTTTCCATTACCTGTTACTTAGCCTGCTGTGTGACAGGACACAGCTATATCTCCACTACAGAATAGCTCTCCTACTCTTAGTGTGCAAGCTTAGACAAATCTTGTCTCTGCAGCCATCAGTCAATGAATTATTCATTCATTCATCCATTTATTCAGTCCTCATCCCATCTTTTATCTGCTCATCAGACATTGAGCACGTAACTTGCTTTCCAGTTGAACGAGCCACCGCTAAGGCTGTGTCTCAACCTATTTTGTACCAAAGAAATTTGAAAAACATATGCATTCCCCTTACAGATTTTTTTTAAGATTTATTTATTTATGCATACAAGCTGGGGTACAGGCCAGAGGCGTGGGACAGCGAGAGGGTTCACCAGAGACAGAGTGGGGAGCAGAACAGGCAGGTTTACTGAAATACACTGCTGAGGGGAGCAGGAGGCGAGGCAGGAGAGGTGTGCCACGTCATGTGGGAATCTCCCCCGCAGGGCGGCGTCACTAGCCCCTGCTGCTGACAGCTCCACAGCGGAGCACTTAACCGCTGCGCCACCAGGGAGGCCCAGGCTGACTTATTATTAGGAGATTATTATCAATAGGAAATTTAAAATTTTATATGTGTACCTTATATAACCTATAAATTTCATTTCAGACTAGTAAACGAGCCACCTCAACTGTGTGACCGAGAGCAAGTTAGGTAACAAGAAATCACCTAACTTCTATATCTCCTTATTTTAACTAAGGTTAAATAGAGTACCAACTTCAGGTCCTCCCTGGTGGCACAAGGGTTTAAATCTCAGGAGTATGCAGTTATCTGCAGCATGAGTTCAATCCCCGGCCAGGGAGATTCCCACGTGGCGCAGCAAACCTCTCCTGTCTCGCCTGCTGCTCCCCTCAGCAGTGTATTTCAGTAGATCTGTCTGTTCTGCTCCGAGCTGCTCTGTCTCTGGTGACTCTTCAACCCCCCCCACACCTCTGGCCTACATCCCGGTTCTTATATGTATAAATGAATAAATCTTTTTTTAAAAAAAAATACCAACTTCATAGGATTGTGGTCAATGTTAAATAAGAACTTGAAATTCTTTAAGATTCTGACTGATAGCAAGAAATATTGAAATTTGTTGTAATGTTTTTGTTGTAATTGAGGATTAATTGACTTAATGCAACTTCATAGGAAACAATAGAAAAAGGAGTTAAAAGTCATGTTAGTGAAATATTTTCTTAAAAATCTCATTGAGATGAAACAAAGATAGCATCTCAAATGATAAAAAATGTGTACAGTTTTTCATATCTCATATTAATAATAATGGCCAATGTACACTGATTAACTAGACTTCTGGGTCAAGGGGAACTGTTGGGGGATACTTAAAAGAGGCAGAGAAAGTACCCTCTAGTATAGAGGACAAGCACCCCTGAGTAAAGAAGAAACATCTGTCCCTCTGCTCAGGGTGGAGTCATTGCATCAGGAGGGGCTGCTCTAAGACTGCGTCTTGCAGGATTTCTGGTGTGAGTCTGGAATTAGAATGTTGGCAGCAACAGGGGTAAAGAGCAACTGGGAATGATCTCTGAAATCCTAACATCAATATTTTATGAATCGAAAATTATTAAAAATACATTCATGTCATTAGATTTCATCTCTCTCTATTAACCAAGGTGTCTTGGCGTTGCTGTCATATGAATACTAAAATCTATTTGTTGAGCACTTACTACCTGCCAGGAATGTTGAAGGCCTCTCTCTGTGTGGAAATGTCTACTTTGTCCACAGACATATGTGCTTGAGGAGAGTTTAGAAAAACTTGAACTTGGAAGCATTTACTTCAGATTCTGATAAGCACAGTTTGGACTATGAGCAATTGTATTACTATTTTTTTTGTTGTTGTTTAACAATGAAAACAAGTGTTTTCATTACTTGAATAAATGTTAGAATTGGAGTGTTTGTTGATTGTAGGGCTTTGGTGATGCTTTATCTAGGATGACTTAATTCTAGGATAACAAGAGGCAGTGTTTTTCTTTAAGTAAATGTAAGTATGGTTACTGGCAGAATAATAATTTAAAGCCTTGGACTTGTGAGCGCTTATTTTTAACTCAAGTGTATTTGTTTTGGAACTTACTTGCTCTTAAATTTTGTATACATTCAGGAAGTGTAAGAAGGAAGTATATACTTGCATTTTACTATACGAATTTCTGAGAATATTGTTGGTCTTTGAATATCAACTGCTGAAATAGTAGAGTGATAATTAGTTTCACAGTTAAAAGGGTCTTAAACAAGAACAAAGAGGGAGGAAGGATAGTATGTAGGAAGAATCCCATGGATAGGGTAGCATTTGCCTGATTAATTTAGCTCTGTGGCTGTCAGCCAGAGTAGCCAAAAATGTCCCTGTCGGTGTGGATGGGAAATGTATAGGGGTGTGTTAGATTGTCACAATCCAGGAGTGGGGTAAGGTTGGGGGTTGGGAGGACTACAAGATTTTGTGGATGGAGGCTCAGGCACTGGCAATACTGAGATGGGGGGAAAATGCTTACACACAAAATTTGTCCTTTAGCTATATAACTTTCAAATATCTACGTTAATAAGTACTCATTTAAGTAAAAACTTGTTTAGAATTATTTGAGCCTGAAAGCTAATAGTATCACACAAAGAGGAAAGAGTTTTTTCTTTTAAATAGCCTTTATTTTTCAGAGCAGTTTTAGTTTCACAGTAAAATTGAGCACAAAGTATAGAGCTAATCCTTTGTACCCTCTGCCCCCACATATGCCTCCTTTTTCTATATCAACATCCCCACCAGAGTGGTACATTCCTTACAATTAATAAACCTATATTGTCACATCATTACATGCAGAATCCAAAGACTATACTAGGGTTCGCTTTTGCTGTTTACATTCTATGGCTTTGGACAAATGTAAAATGACATGTATGTACCATGTAGTATCGGGCAGAGTATACTTGCACTGCTCTAAAAATCCTCTATATCCCACTGATTATGCTTCTCTCCTAACTCCTGGCAACACCGATCTTTTTTAGTGTCTTCATAGTGTTTCCTTTTCCAGAATATCATAGTTGTAATCATATAGTAGTAATTAGTTTTATTCACCAAATAATACATATCTAAGTTTCCTCCATGTCTTTTCAGGGGTTGAGAGCTCATTACTTTTTAGTGCTGAATAATACTCCATTATCTGATATATCACATTTTGCTTATCCACTTACCTACTGAAAGATACCTTAGTTGTTTCCAAGCTTTCGCAATTATAATCATCCAAGTATAGGTTTTGTGTGGACATATGTTTTCAATTCCTTTGAGTAAATAGCAAGGAATGTGATCACAGAATTATATGGAAATGGTATGTTAAATTTTTACAAGAAACTGTCAAACTCTCTTCCAAAATGTCTGTACCATTTTTCATTTCTACCAGCAATGAATGTACATTCTTATTCCAAAATCTTGCAAACATTTGGTGTTTTTACTGTTTTGGATTTGGGCCATTCTAATGACGTTCTCTGATTTACTTATTTAAATACACATTACTAAACATATATTTAAATATAGCTTATTAAGATATTTTACCTTTAAATTATGTTTGCATAAGTTGCATGATCTATGAATTTCATCTAAGCTAGTAAATGAAGATACTGCAAATCATTTGCAACAATAGAGAGATGTTGGGTCTGACACGGTTAAGAATACTGTCATAGTCAGGGACTGGAGTATTTTCCTTTCCTGTCTCCCCCCCGCCCCCGCCTCTGTGTTGGGGTGTCTCCTCTCAGGTCACAGGAAGGCTACCACAGTTCTTGGCATGACACGCAAACACCATGGCATCTATAAAAGGGCCAGATTGATTTAATGTCTCAAAAATTTCTCTAATAGACTGCTTCATGCTGCTACTCAGAAAATACTGTAACCATTACTCAATCTAAATATACACAGAAGGGTACTACTTAATGTGATCTAGGAAAGGTTGTAAATTCAGATTTAATCTTAAGAGTTGGTCTATTCCTCTTCCCTAAAAGGGATGGAGAATCTAATTCAAGAGTACAGAAATCATGCAAATGCTGTTCGGCAATTGTCTACCTCCCAGAAGGAAAGGAATTAGCTTTAAAAAATTTGCTAACATATACTTGCTATTCTTGCTTGAAGCAGTGTTATTGAATAACTCAACCTGTTTTATTTTCTCATCTTGAACAATTTTTTTTCTAAGAAATTCAATTTTATAGTTTAGTGAACATTTAGCTCTGCTAAAACCAATTTGTCATAATAATCTGCTTTCTTTACATGAAAATATAAGGGAACTGAAATTTATCTTAAAGAAATTAGTGTTACAGAGCTGGGTTTCAGGATAGTTCTTCAACCAAGGTTCACAAGCATAAAAGCCTGCAGGGGCTAGGTGGTAATTGAATGAGTGAATTGGGCCCCCAGCAGGGGACTATGGCCAAGTGGAAAGCAGAGTTTATTTATGGGTGGAGGCCAACACTCAGCTCTAATCAATAGCTGTCATGTTGGAATTGGTCCCAGAGTTGCCAGATCTTTTGACTTTTTAAGAAAGAAAAGTTAAATGTCTGGTTTATTTGTAAAATTCCTGATATTTAAATGTTGACCGAGTTTAAATAACAAAGCAACACTTATGTGAGCCAAACAAAATGCATGTGTGGGAAATTCTTGTTCTATGAATTGCCATTTACAACTTCTTAGCTGTCCCATCTGTTTACACTGTGGAAAGCCATGACCTGCACTGCCAGTGTATGTGCAGTGAGGTGAGAGGGTGATTCTCTCTGTAAAAGCAGTAGTACACCAAACTGAATGGACTTGAACTTTACTAATATATCAATGTGTGGTGGGTTAACTAACTGCTATGTAAAAGAGAGTCCTTATAGATTCTAGGTTGGTCCTCCATGGTTCAGCATGGTGGACTTAGGATAGCAGATGGGAGAAGTCCCAAAGATGGTATGAATCTGGGATCCAGGTACCTCCATCATTGCTCAGGTAGAGTACCTAGGTTCTCATCTTTCTTTATATTTTCTCTCTCTCTCTCTCACACACACACACACACACACACACACACACACACACACACACACACACACGCACTCTGACCTGTCACTTGATTTGTTGCCATATTCTTTCATAGCTTGACCCAATAGACCTCCTCTAAATAACAGAGACCCTGTTCCTGCTACCCAGTATCCATGATTGTTTTAATAGGGTGGTTAAGCTCCCCTACCATACTCCGCTCCAAGTGCATGACTGAACTCTAAACTCTTCTCTCACCCCACCGGATTCAACTGGTATAAAATTTTGCCATTATAATCAGGTGTTGAAACATTAATCTACCAAATAAAATCCTTCAAAGCTAGAAAAAAAGGTGCTTATGCATATATTAGTGCTTCAGGAAATAACAGTCTCTTAAAGTACTAAAATTAAAAATCAGTCCTGGAATGCTTTAAAAAGGACCCTTCACTCTACTGAAGCATCATCTATTCTGTGTCTTTACTTTCAAATTGAACTTGGATCTTATAGGTACGAAACATAAGTGATGTGGATTCCACTAATTTAGGAGTTATCATAGGTTAGGTGAAGTTGGGTACAATGTGTTGCCTGCAAAATCTCTAGGGGCAAATATATTTGACATGGTAATTACGTAGGCCAGGATATATGTTTAGCCCAACTAAAAATAAAAGTCAACAACTATTTTCAAATTCTACTTCAATAGCAGGCTTACACAGAAAACAATGAATCACTGAATGCAAATAATTCTCAGGCAGACCAGATAATCTCAGAATTTGTGTTTTTTCATACAAATTCATACATAGGCAGTACTGTGTAGTGCTTGCCTTTGTGATCTTAGATAAACCACTAAAATATCTTCAAACCTTCTTTCCTCATCCATAGAGGTATCTTATTTGACAGGAGGATTAAATGCGAATATTATGTATTGTTTATCTATTTAGTGACCTATTCAAGATCAAAACTTCAGATCTTCAAATTCTAGTTCACTGCTACTAAATTGTTGTAGTTTTTATTTTTTGGTTGAGGGAGTCAGAATAATAAATAAAAGCCTTGCAGCCTAAGGACAAGTGATTTTTTGGTTTAATGATGTTCATATAACATTTTATAGCCATCTTTTGTCAGCATCATTAAGTTTGTGGTTCTCTCTGCAAACTTAATCTCTAGGAATAGGCGAAATTCATGTAACCAAAGAATTTAACTTTGCACATTTTTTGAGATGAAATGTTCTTTGTTGATAAATACTTAGCTCTCTTAGTGTCTCCCTTACTCCATCATTAACAGTTTATCTCTGAAAATAGAGAACTGTCTAAATCTGAAAAAGAGAAAAAAATTGCGTCTGAATTTAACATCAGATGCTGTACAGCGTAATCATTTCCCTATGGGATAGTGCTACAAACTTGGTACTTTATAACTATAAGTACCTTATATTTACTTTACCCACTGGGCATTAATATATTCCAATCGCTGTTTGATCTAAATATTAAAATATACTTCACAGAGAGGCTTCTTTAGACTTAGTAACAGCATACCATAATCAGCAAATAAAAGAAACTGCATGATTTTAGGAAAAATAAATACAAATAATCCAACTTTGCTTACACTGATTTACCTTATATTTACTTTGTGCTTTATACAGTAAGAAGCCTTTTTAAAAAATAAAATTTCTGGGAACTAGGAGGTACAGAATGTCATTAGTTTAAAGTAATATGCTGACATGTTTAATTACTAATATTCTAAAACAAAATAGGTTTTTCCTGGGGTTAAAATTTGCTTTAATTAAAAAACCTGAAGGAAGCTAGAGAAAAATATTATCCATAATTAACGCTGACCTGTTTAGGTTTTATAGTACCTCTTTACCCTTAAGTGTTTCTGATTGATTACTTAAAAAAAAAAGTTTATGATATTAGAGACAAAAAAATGAACATAAGGTGAATATATTTCAAAATCTTTATCCCTCCATCCTCATCATGAAGAACTCAGTTTTATAGCTATTTGTTTTCATAATTTTCAAAAATGCATAATTTTAGCTAGAGTGATATTTGAAATCAGTGTAAGCAAAGTTGGATTATTTGTATTTATTTTTCCTAAAATCATGCAGTTTCTTTTATTTGCTGATTATGGTATGCTGTTACTAAGTCTAAAGAAGCCTCTCTGTGAAGTACATTTTAATATTTAGATCAAACAGCGATTGGAATATATTAATGCCCAGTGGGTAAGTGTGTCATTTGAAAGCAGCTGCTGAGCCTTCTCCCTGCTGCTCCAATTAACACATACAGCACACTTTTGTCAGCAAGAGGCTGTGCATATGGATGAAACCACTTTGCTACTCATCAGTATGATATGCAAGAGAGCACAAAGGGTTAATCAGTCAGCCCATTACAAAAACAACAGCTTTCCTAGAAGTTTCCCAAAAACGTGCTTTCTGATAAAGGGTGCAGGGATCAGGAGTTGGGATTCGCAGGTTAAAAAGGAGTGGATCCGGCCTCCAACATTGGTTCAGTCCATTGACTAAACATGTTTCTCCGCCCCTCTCTTCTCCTACACCCCCGCCCCTGGTGATGGAGAGCTTGGGTAGTGAAATTCTAGCACTGGGACGCCTCTCGCCTCCGCTGAATCTCTTGTCCAACTTTGTTCTATTTTGTTTTGAAGCTCTTTGAAGTTCAAAGCTTTGCAGTTTATTATTTCTTTTTTACCTTCGCCTTTGATTATCATTGCACTTTCTCCTTCCCTTTTTCTTTTTTATTGCACATTTGACTGTTTATTGAACTATATGAGAAATCTTATCAAGGTAACCCCCCCATGGCTGTTCTGTTTTTCCCTCCGGTGGCTAATACCTCTGCGTGGATGGTAGTCCAGAGGCCGACGGGAGGGTAGCGCGTCCGGGCCCCGAGGTCTGGTGCTGGGTCTTCATGCTCCACCGGTTCCCTGAGCGGCTGGGCTGTTGCTCCACTGAGGTGCTGGTTGAGCCAGGCAGCACCGTGAGAGATGGACCGCTTCCTGGGTTTTGTCAAGCAGATAAGAAGATCTAGGAGAAGAAAGGGCAAAAAGTACCGACCAGAAGAGGATTACCACGAGGGCTATGAGGATGTCTATTATTACGCTTCAGAGCATTTTCGAAGTAAGCTTCCCTCCACCCTCTCTTGTTCTTCTGGCATGCCGGGGTTAACAATAAGCCTGTGTGGAGCTTTAATCTTAAATGCAGAAGGGTTCCCAGATGGTGTGTTCTGTGAGTGATCTGTAAGTACTGGATGCTGCATTTTGCTTGATTTGTTGCAAGAATAGCCATCAGGGAGTATCTTGATAGTAGAATCAGCAGAGGTCTAAATAATGGTTCATTTTTTTAAGTGCCATTAGTTGATTATGTTATTTAAATGAGCTATTGGAAGAAGTATCTTGCAAGCCATTGTAGGAGGTGGTTAGAATATGTTCTGTTGTCCTTGTTTGCAAAGAACTACTTGCTCACCCTCACCCCACCCCTTTCAGAGTAGGGAAGGCTAGTTTATTTGGAAGAAATAACTGTTCATATTCAAGTTAATGCTGATGATTAATGCTCCTGATACAGACTTCTGGGCAGCTCTCTGTTATTAAGCTGGGGTGGTGTTTGTACCACGAAGTTCAAATGCTTTTTTCTGAGGCAAGTCCATAATTCTGTTATTAAAATAAGGAAACTCCTGTCAACTGGAAGCAGGGCTACCTGTAGATTAAAACAATATACCCATATTGAAATATTTGTAAACTAGCTTATAAATAGTAGAGAATTAGTTTTTTCTGTATATTTTAGTGCTTTGAGTTCCTGGTGAGATTTAGACTTTTAAATTTAATATGTCCAGAAATGTCTTAGGGTGCAGAGAGAAAACAGCTATAGTAGGCAGAAGACATTGGGTTTTTGAGGTACCCTAAATGGGGGAAACTGACAGCTATGTATTTTCTGCATTGACAAAATCAAAAATTATTTTTCTCTTCTTGAATAAAGATCTTTATACACTTGTATTTCCATTCTACTTTTTCCTGGCTTTTTGGTCTGTAACTATGAATATATCCTATTTACAACCTCTGAGCACTGACAAATAATTTAGACTCCATTTCTGTAGTACTGAAATACCTGAGAATTAGTTCTAACTGCCAGAAATTCTGTTGTGATTGATGAAAGTTAAAGGCTGGTAATTGAGTGGTAGAGCTAACACAATAATACCAAATTATAGTTCTTTGATATTTCCTTGAATAAGCTGGCTTTATTGCTTTATAGAGTAATCTCTCAGTTTTTGAGATGTTTCACTTTAATGTTTTTACATGAATAAAACATGTAAAAAGAGCAGTGAGTCTGCTCTAATACAGTGAGTCTTCCCCCCTAAATTTAGTTTCCAGAGTATATTTTAAGAATTTAAGGTTTGTGTCACATCAAAAAATACTGTCAGCTTACATGCATAATTCTGAACACTCAGAGTAAAAAAAGGAAGAATAGGAATTTTCAATTACACTGGTATTCATCATACAAATTTCTTACAACCAATATATAGAAAGTCAAATTCAAACTTTTTTGGGTTTGTATTGTGATGTGTCTTTACAAATAGAATCAATCTCTCCCAAATGCCTACATCCTACTAGTTTTGGTAAGAATTTGAAAGCAAAAGAAATATAAACTTATGAAATGTGCCTTCAAAGAGAAGTATTTATGGAGTTATCTAAGAAATAGTTTGAAGCCAAAGTTAAGAGCTAGGTCTTTATATGTCAAGTGCAGTAATTTAATGAAAATATTGTCTTAATCTATCAAATCAGAATTGGTCAAGGTTATGCTAAAGATAAGTTGCTAAACATGAAAAGTCATTTGCTTTAGATGCAAAACTGACATGATTTCTCCTGTGATTTATCAGAAAACACCCACTATGTAACATATAACTTTGTGAAGCTGAAATGTATAGTGAGTCTGTAGCTTCAAACTGCTACATAATAAACAGAATGTGTCACAATGGACTCAGACCCTTGGGATTTGATATTTCATCCATTGTCAAGTAGGGCTTTTAAGGAAGACCAGTCTTATAACATAATGACTCCTCAGTATGTCTTTTGGCTTCAGTTTCAGGACCTATCTGAATTTTTGAAGACACTACTTTTGTTTTGTGGCCATAGAAAAGTATTAAAGAATGAGACTGATCCTTAAAACCAGTCCTTTCAAAATGCATAATATGATTGAATACGATTGCATCTATGGTGTATCTACTTAATTGGTCTTTGGCATAATTTGAAGTATGCATCCTGTGTTCCCTCGGTTCCTTAGGATCAAAACTAGATGGAATGTACTGGAGATACAGATATTCACATCTTAGTTAATGGTTCTATTGATAAAGCATAGTGATAATTGTTTTTCCTATTTTTTTTCTCTTGAAAGAAACTTAGCTCTCTGTCAGTTTCTCTAGTGTTTCAGATTACCATAAAACTTTGTACATGGAATAGTGAAAGATTGGTTGTAAGGATCACACTCACTCTTTGGTACACTTCTATATCAGTAAAATACAAGTGGATCTCTCTCCTTCCCAGAAAATTCTTCAATAACACTGCCCTTCTCTTAGCACACACTGGAGTGCTTACTGATGTTTAAATTTACCTTAAATAATGTCTCGTCTATTGTAGATTCTGATTGAGAATTTCACCGTCCTTTCCTTCAGTTTAAATACAGCACAGTTTATAATCTCAAGAAATGTCAAAGCCTGATTTAAAATGTCAGTGGGTCAGATTATTTGAATGAAAAGCTATTCTAAAAAAAGGGCGTGATTTTTTTTATAACTCCATCAAAACTGAGTTTAGCAATGTTGATGATAATATAGATCGATTTTAAATCTTTCCTGATTTTATATTGACTTGATGTAAAAGTCATTGTGCTTATGGTGATTATATTTGATTTTTTAAAAATCAGTTTTCATCACTCATCGGTACTTTCAAAATTTTAAGCTTAGCATTTAAACAAACTAGACAAATGCTTTGGCCAAATCACCAAATTTTATGGGTATGCATGTCCTAAATATGACAGGAGATATCTTTATTTCTTAAGAATTTTCAAGTTCTAGAGCCATGTAATTATTTAAACTTTGTTTCATTTCTAGAACAAATCAGGTGAAGGCATTTGCTGAGGGATGTTAGTGAGACTTAAGCGAAAAAATTCACCTGAATGTCCCAAGGGAATTCTTTTTTTCTGGTAGGAATTGTCAGTAGGGAGATTCCTATTCCTATATAACAATAGTCTGTAATTGAATATTAAGGAGTTTTAGCAAACATTTTTTCCCCAAACCTAGGCCTTATCTTTTATTTAAACTTGTCTACCAAGAAGGACCATGTGCTATGTATTTTTACATAGATGATTCATTTGGTATTTTTCCTTAAGAAAAACTTGCATTGATTACAGAAATGGATCATAAACCTGAAGGTAACAAAAATCTAGAAGAGGATCTTGAAGTTCCATTTTATTATGTTTGGTGCTTTGTTTATGACAAAATACTGACTGTATTGTAAACAATACCTTTTTTAAAGGTTTGGCATATCATATTTTGATAAATTTGTCATACCAACAACAGATTATCTGATCCTATTTTTATTTAACCAGTTATCCAAGTTATGAAACAGATAATGTATAAGCATTCATAGCCGTGATAGACCTTCTGACCTGTCCCTGTCCATGCAAGAGAGGGTTTTTGAATTACTTGAAAAGGGGGGATTTGTTTATCTCTTACAAATATGACAGGGTTGTGATCCGCTTTCTCTGTGGCCTGACTCCTTTGGCACCTGTGTGATGGTGTCAAAATAGACAGGGAGCTGCTCCATGGTAACTGCTCTTCTTGGTTTTGTCCTGACTCACCTGGCTGGAAAAGCGCTGTGTGGGGTTACCAATCAGGGTGGTCGCTAGTGACCAGTCCCCCTTGCCTTCTGAGGTTGTTCAGGGAAACTAGGGAGGAACGTGGAAAAGACCATATGTATTTACAAACTGTCTTGTTGTTGTTTGCCCATTCTAATAGAATTTTGCATATAAAGACATCACTAGCTAAGTTACTTTATTAAGCAATGTATACATGTAAATATTTACATCTGAAATCCCTAGGTAGGCAATTCAGGTGTTCAAGTGCCTTAGATATTCACATATTGCATTGTAGGAGGGGTGCTCACTTTCTTTTTATTTCATTGAAAAATGTCCTGCATTGTTCTTAGCGAAAAAACAAAAGTTTCATGCATGTTTGTAGTGCGAAAATTTTGGGGTAACATTATGGATAATTAATACAAGTAATTTCTTTTCACTAGTCCCTTTAACTAGATTTTTTGGTGTGAATTCGTGTGACCACTTTCTCTCTGCTTTTGGGAATTGACATCTAAATTAGAATTCTCTCTCAGTAAGTATGTCAAAAGGAAGAGTGATAACTTTCAAATGTACTTTGGAAAGATGACTTATTACCAATCCTAGGTGTGTAAAAGTGGATCACATACAATCAGAGGGGCTATTGCCTTCTCAATCTTTGGGGGAGTTAAATGAGGAGGGGGGGAAGCAAGTGAGAGAAGAGAAGAAAGAGAAAAACAGTTCATAGGCTGTCCTTACCTCTCTAGGGTTTACAGGTATAAAAGCCATTTTATTTTCATGTTAAAAACAGTGATCATCAAAGCAGATGTGGGATACTGGATGACTCAAAGCTTAGCTGTACTTAGTTTAACTCAAGAAATTCCAAATTAGAAGAAACATCGATTATGTAGAAATAGGGCACAGTTGCTTGCTTTATGACTGGCTTTTCCTTTCCTGAGAATTGCTTTACATCTCTACTGTAGGTGGTTTTGTTGACAATCGATTGAGTTCTAGTTGTCTAGGGTATTTTGCATCAACTTTTAGTATCTCAAATTGTAATTTTTTTCCACAAGGAATGATTTAAAGGAACATTAAAGTTGAAAAGGACCTTTGAATCCATTTTGTTCAGCCCAGGTGTTTTTTTTTCAGATGAGTATCCTGGGAGACAGAAAGTTAAGTGACTTATGCATGTTCTCGCTGCTGGCAGAAGTGAGACTAGAAGGAAGAACTCCCTAGGGTCTGGTTCTTCATTCCACACTCATCTTGTAGTTCTCATATAACTCTTCTTCTGATATTTAAGGGCTAGGTTTCACCTCTATGTGAATTAGAATAGTTAATTTTCCCTGTGTGAATTAGAATGGTTAATTTTCCTTTTAGGTTGCTTGATTCTTTTGAGCAGTGGGTCATATTAACAAACTTAACTCTCGTATAAAAACTAACTCCTAATATAATATTGCAAATCAAGTTAGCATAGTGTCTTATTATTAGATGATGTTGATGACAGTGATTACTAGTGACTAAGAAACCACTGAAGAGTATCTCTGTCACCTCCTGTGCCTCTGTAGTTTATGAATGCAGCCACTTTTTATTTATTTATTTATTTTGTATAAATATATATTTTTATTGTTATTTATATCTTTTACATTTTGTATTCCCCTTGGGTAACCCACCACCAATTCACCTGTGATCCATCTTTGTGGTCCCTTGTGTCCTTTTCTACTCCATTTTGTGCCCTTATCCTCCCCCTCCCCTCCAAGGGTCTCTCTCCTATTTGGTTTCCCTATAGTCCTGTTATAAGTGAAACCATTCTATATTTTTCTCTCTCTTTCTGGCTTGTTTCGCTGAGTATGATCCCCTCTAATTCCATCCATGTCGCTGCAAGTTGCATGTGTTTGTCTTCTTTGAATGCTGAATAGTATTCCATTGTGTATATGTACCACATCTTCTTGATCCAATCATCTATTTTTGGACATCTGGGTTGCTTCCATGCCTTTGCTATTGGGAACAGTGCTGCAATGAACATACGGGTGCATGTATCCTTTTGGATTAGTGTTTTTGTGTCCTTTGGGTAGATTCCCAAAAGTGGGATTGCTGGGTCGTATGGAAGCTCCATGTTGAGCAGTTTGAGGAATCGCCATACTGCTTTCCATAGTGGTTGGACCAGTTCATATTCCCACCAGCAGTGTAGAGAGTTCCTTTTTCGTCACATCTTTTCCAGCATTTGTTGTTGGCTATATTTTTAATGTGTGCAACCCTCACATTTGTGAGGTGGTATCTCATAGTGGTTTTGATTTGCGTTTCCTTGATTATAAGTGATGTTGAGCATTTTTTCATGTATCCGTTGGTCATTTGCTTTTCTTCCTTTTGAGCTCTTCTGCCCATTTTTTAACTGGGTTATTGGCTTTGTTTTTGTTGAGTTGTGTGAGTTCCTTGTAAATTTTTGTTTTCAGTCCTTTATCGGAGGTATTGTGTGCAAAGATCTTTTCCCAGTTGGTAGGGTGTCTGTTTTGGTTAATGTCTCTTTTGCTGTACAGAAGCTTTTTATTTTGATGTAATCCCACCTGTTTATCTTGTCCTTCACTTCCTTCGCTTTGGGGGATGTGTCGTTAAAGATTTTGCTGAGATGTATGTCATGTAGAGTTTTGCCTGTATTCTATAAATTTTATGGTTTCAGGTCTTACATCTAGATCTTTTATCCACTTTGAGTTGGTTTTTGTGCAGGGTGTGAGGTAGTAGTCTAGCTTCATTTTTTTGCATGTGGTACAGCCACTTTTATTAATGAGTATCTCCAGGGAACTTAAAACGGCATAACTCTATTAGGAATGTTAGGATCTGGAGGAGTCATGGGATTCAGGTAGGGAGGTCTGCTCAGTATAGGAAGACCTTTCTCAGCATCCCTACTGTATCAGCATTTGGCTTTTGTTTAAATCCTTCCAGTGTGAACACATTCACTTCCATACAAGGCGAGTCACTGACTAAAACTATGGCTCTTTTGAACAAGTTCTAAATCATATGTTAAGTGGTTTGCATAGTCCAACAATTACAATATATGCTTAAAATCTTGCCACATAAAATTTAGACTCTGTTGGATTTAATGTGCAATAAGACTTCATGTCTTCTCTTTATTTACATTATTTTTTCATCGATGTAACATATGGTATGTGGAAGTGAGTAATTCCTTCAATGCTATTTTTGTTTTAACTATACAAAGAGCTCTACATTGCGCCCATATCCATGTGGTGATTTTTCTTTTTCTTTCCTTTTTTTGTTTACTTCTAAAAGGTCACCAGAGCTTCTATTTATATGAAGAAAAACACATTCTAGTGCTTTCTGTTTGCATGATATAATGGACATCTATTTGTCCTGAAACTCACTGCCCCCTCCCCCACTGGAGAACAGTTCTTCATATTTTAAGTATTCCTATTTCCACACCAAATTGGTCATTATTGACAGCTCAAGGCTGGTGTCATACTCTTTCCTTGACAACAGTGATGTGTCTGGCAAGGGACACATAAGCAAAGCTTGGTCAATCAGAATGGGCCTCTAGGAGTTCACAAACTCAACTCATTATCCTCTACCACATGGGATAATAAGGCCTGGAAAAGAATCAATTCAGTCTTAGAAAGAGATGAAGAAGAAAGATGAAGATAGCCCCTCCTAATACTGTAGTTGCAGTTCTTGTCTTTAGGGCTGCCTATATTGAGTTCACATAACAAACAAGACCAGAATCAGGATTGAAACTCAGATTGGCTAGTGTCTAACTTGGTAGTGTGGGTAATTTCTTACCTTAGAAATTATGAGTATTTGATTGTTTTTACTTGATTGAAATACATACTAGACATGGGAACTAGTTTCTTTGAATTAAAGTTCCTAACTTCCCCAGATGTAGCTCTCTTAATGGAACTAGGGCTATGTGACTTTATATGCGTTACTTGTATTTTTGTGTTTCTCCAGCTTCTTATTTGTAAAATAATGGCACTGCATCCCAGGGAACAGAGCTAAAGACCCCAGGACAGGAAATGTTGGCAGGTCTCATCAGTTGAGCTGTTATCTTTAAGGGCAGCACACAGCCATTTCAGATGAAAGGGGAAAATGGCCAGTGAACAAATTGGGGCAGAAGACATGACTTTTCTTAGCAGCATAGCCTCTGAGCAGCTAACACTCTCTGCCCTTGCTTTTAATTCAGAGTTTAACCTTGTTTTAGAGGGGACTACACAATTTCCCCATACATGCCTAAGGAGAGTTCTGCCACCAGTATCTATAGCTGCATGAAAGAGGGTGTGTGTGTGTGTGTGTGTATACATACATAAATACATATCTATATAGATATATAAATATGTAATGATATGATGGTACCTTGTCAACATGTACTCTCAAACTAGGTGCTTTACAATGCCAGTTATAGGACTGTGAGAACTACCCCACCATGCACACACACCCTGCACTTATGTAAACATTTGGACCCACGTGAACTATGCCCATTTTTACACCAAGGTGATAGTTGTTTCTGCAGAGGCAGGATGTGGGACCTGGAGGAAACAACCTAAGTTTGAATCCTGCCTCTTTGTCCTAATAGATAATATAACCTTGGCTAGTAAATATCCCCGTGCCTCAGTTCCCTCATCTGTGAAATTGGGTCAATAACTACCCATTTCTTAGAGTTATTGTGATTTAATGTCATAAAACAGCACTTAGTGCTTTATACATAGTGATCATTTAGTAAATGTTAATAGAAGGCCTTATTCATAAAGGTATTAAGTAAAGAATGTTGGATAAAGGGGCAGGCTAAGAGGCTTAAATTCATTGTGTAGGCACAGGGCCATGATTATAGATTTTGTAGTAGAGGTAAAACCAAAAAAGAGCTGTACTGCTGAAAGGTTAATGTGGTATTGGTGTGTAAAAGGGTTCAGAGTAAGAGACATAAATAAAAGGAAGATATGGCAGTTATGGGAAAACATAGGTATGAACAGAAGGAATATATTCAACTTGCTGACTTTGAGTTGCCAAGAAGATGTCAGCTTGAAATGTGGAACCTGGAGTTACGGAGAAAGGAGAGGACTCAAGAGATTTGGAAGACATTTGTATAGATTTGATGGATGAATCATGGAACTAGATGAATTTGATGCAGAGGATGGATCCTTGGGATAAGTTTGACACTGACTGTTCTGGGCTAACTGAGGAGAAAGGCCTAAACATACAATTCTCATGGTATAAGTTTCAGCAGATAGAGGAATCAATTCTGTGTATATCTTAATGATGGAATTTATAATGAGAACTGAATGGGATGCCCATTTGATTAATTTCTTATAATGATCATATAGAGCTTAAATACAAATTGATTATGCAAAGGAAACTACATCTCAGAATAGGTTTTAGTGTGTAAAAATGGGATTTTTATTGTTGTATGTTTAGTTGTGGCACTCTACAGGTAAAGCTACTTCTGAATGAGTCTCAAAAGATAGGGAGTTGATTCTGCAGCATGGAAGAATCTCCAAAATATACCAAATGAAAAATGGCAACACAAAGCCATGTATTGAAAGCAAATGGGCACATGATTTCTTCATGGGAAGATAAAAATGTTCTAAAAATGTAACTGTGGTGATGGTTGCTTAAGTCTCTCAACTTACTTAAAAATCATAAAGATGATTTTCAAAAGATAGAGGGATGGGTGCACAAATAAATATGTGTACAGTTGTTTTGGTTTCTTTTTAAAGCAACTCTCAGATGGAAAGAGTATTTTTGTCTAATATGAAATATCCTAGACATTAACTCATTCAAGAAGTGTTTAGTAAATAGCAACTTAGAAAAAAAAATAGTCAAATACAGTGTGGAATACAGAATGATTCACCGTGATGCCAGAGAGAAACACTCCCAGAGGCATTTTAGAATATGTAATAGATTATGTGTTTTCTTATATGTATTAGAATTCCACCCTGCTAGCTCATTAACTATTATATAAGCATATAGCCAACAAGCTTATCTGAAACATTGAACCATAGAACTGAACTCATTGGATCTGTGGATTTAAACTAAATTTCAGCAGTTAGTCTTCCATGGATGTGTAGAAATTGAGTTGAATTTCAGTTGATTTGGTAAACTGTTGAAGATCTCTGTTCTCTATAGAAACTGAACTGACTTCAAAATATCATGAGACTATGGCTAAATAATTTAGTCATAATTAGTAATATTCGAAATAGGAAGATATAGCATAATGCTCAAATTTTCTTCTGTATTTCTCTACCCTGTCAAAAATAGGCAGATTCAATTTATGGGAAACATATCACAATTTTTATTCATAAGGCAAATATTGATAATAATCACCACATATCAGCTATCCTCCTATGTGCTGAGATAGGCTGTTATAATAAAGACCTTTTTGTCCTACTGGAACCAGCAATCTAACAGGGGAAATAGCACATGAAAAATAGTATTGTATGCAATGGGGAAAATCTAATCAAAGTTTCAGGATAGCATGTCAGAGGGAGAAGTTGAGTGTTTTAGCTAAGTTGATCCTTCTTTGGTGACTAGATGTTTGAGCTGAACTGGAGTGAAGAGGCAGAGTTGCTGTGAATAGAGGGTTAGGGCATCAAATCCTCCAGAGTTAGAAACATCTATTTTGATTTTAATACAGTGCTGCTTTGACATCTTACAAATGGGCTGTTTTCTTAAAGTTTGTTTGTAATATCAGTTGTGTGGAATTCTAAATTCAGTTCTTCCTAGAAAAATGTAGTTTAAAACCAGATCTGATTGTAAAAGCCTTTGCAGTATTTTAGTGGTAGGGAAATATGGTAGTGGCCAAAGGAGACATAGTTGGAGAACATACTTTGCTGAAAAAGATGAGGCTGCAATTGCCATTCATTGCGAGAGTCTTCTGTTAGAAGCCTTCCGCCATGTTAGGGGTTGCATAAGTGGCAGTGGTGTTTTGGGGGGAATGAGAAGGAGGTCCGTTCTACCTTGAGATAAGTGTGCCTTATGATTTTCTTTATACTTGTATTCTTAACACCCATTGAGGACAATGCTTCAGTGAAAAAACGTGCTCTTGCTTTGTAATCAGAAGAAACTGAAATGTATGATCGTTTACTAGTTTGTTTTCTGCAGGATAAAAATATATTACAGTTCTCCCTCATCTGAAAATTGCCACATTATAGAGATTCTTAATGGTTTGTGCAAGATAGAAAGATTATATGTCAAGGAAATATTCTCCAAAGAGTGAGTGAAGTTTTCCATGACCTTTCTGGTTATAATTCACAGCATCATCCTTTTCCATGCTTTATGGAAAATTTCACCCTTTCTACTTACTATTTTACCAGGGCATTTGATATTGCTTGTTGGAATATTGTTATTTTCTAAATTAGTTACTGTTTCTTCAATATGATTCAGAGAATTGACATCTTTAGGGGAAAATTCAGTAGAAGGTAAAATAATATGTTTTCTAATGATCTTCTGAGTTGCTTTTCAGGAGATAGGTCTAAACAACAAAATTTTAAAAATTATGCCTAATTTTGGTATAGTGGTGAGCATTTTGTGAAAACAGGTGCTTTTGATTACTGCTGAGCTGGTCTTATGTTTTCATGTTGCTCTTCGGTGATGGGATGGGAGTCATGAGTTTGCAGGTGCAGAAAATAACATTTGATTTGTGGAGCCCCATTTTTGAATAAAACTAGGCACATGTCAAGAGTAACCAGTATAGAATACGAAGTCAACAGTGGCATCTTGCTGAGTCTAAGAATTGGATGTAGATTAACGAATAGCTGCAGTGGAGAGCTTTACAAGCCATTTCAGTTGTGGTTAATTCTTGTTTTTGTAAACTATGAATTGGCATGTGGAAAAATGAACCTCTGCAATATTCTGAAAACATGAATATGAACTTATACTTGAAAAATACTTTGCTCAGAAGCCTGCTTAGACTCTTGATTACTTTTAATGGAGGAGCTGTCAAAATTTAGAGTGAGAAATACAGGTGCTCAGCTGTTGGTTATAAATTTTTACGTTAGGATTTTACAGTGGCCTTTCATTATTGAAGTAGAGTTAAGGAATGCACAGCACTTGAAAACAGTTGTTTATGGTTGGTTTTATCTATAAGTACCAAATTTTCATGATTTATAGTAAGTACTCCTTACATTCTTAAAAATCACTTTGCTTTTGTGTAATGGTGTTTTTAGGATCATTTTGAAGGTGACCAGTTATAATAGGAATCTTAGCACTAAGAAAAACCATTGGGACCATCCAGTCCAGTCCTCTGATTTGTCTTGTGATTATTATCTTTAACAGCATAGTAATTTGCTCAGTAATTGTTTTTTAAGGCTCAAAGAGAGAAAATATCCAACTCAGGATTACTAAGTCTGCTAAGAATAGACCTGAAATAAGTAAGTCACTGAATTTGGTGACTTTTATTTTTCTTCTCTCAAACCATTCCAGTTGCTTCAAAGACTGCCTTCATGTGAATCTCCCCACCCAACCCCATTATCTAGAGTTAGACCTGGGTGACCTGTGCATGTGAGTGATCTGACTCACTCCATTTTTTTTGTGACTCTCTGTATGTTTGGCTCTTTTGTGAGTGCCACATTGTCATCTTTATACTGCAGTAACTAGGACAGGACCTGGCTACATGGCACATTCTGGGTCATCAGGAGAGTTTCTTGCTTGGAAATCTCTGGAGATTCCCTTATCACCGCAGAAACCTCTCATTACTATATAACACTGTTCAATTACACTGGTCAACAAATTTTTACAAAAGTCATGTTATTGAAATAAAATTAGTCATTTCCTATCAATTTGTATGTGCTCAACACGAATGTGACAGTCAAATTCTAATTTTGGCTCTAGTTTTTTTTTTTTTGTAATCTGTAATAAATTGATGTGTACATCACAAAATGCATGCCAATAGTAATAGGCCTATGGTTAATACCTGTAAAAAATCAAATCATAGACTGCTTCTTAGATTTCTTCTCTTGTCTCTTGTACAGCTGTTCAGGAACAGAATAGATGGAAGGCGGTTTCCATTGTGCAAAAGCACAGCCTTAAGACTCAGTTTCTAAGAGTCTAGAAATAACCTCCATTCTTGTGGGTCGTAAGTGATTTCTAAGGCATTCATGAGGCCCTCAATATTGGAACAGAATATCAGAGTACTTTCCTTTCTGAAGAAAGGCTCCAAAACTGCTGGTGGTGCTTTTGATATAACGTAATTGTGACATCTTCTTCTAGAAGATGCCATTGTTGGAGTCTTAATCCTAACACTTCTGCCTTGTTATTGGATAAGTCCAAATCATGAACCAGGTCATTTAGTTCTTCCTGTGTTAGTCTGTGTGGGGTTGATGATGCACCACAGTGAAAATCTGGATCACTGCATGCTGATGGAAAAGGAGAAGAATAGGTCGGCTCACCCTTGTCCTCATCAGATGAATCAAGAGAATATTCTGCTGGAAGTTCTGGAAAAGGAAGTCCCTCAGCATGTGGAACTGGTCTCAATGCAGACGGAATGTTTGGATAGACTCGTCTCACCTTCTTTTGCTTCGTTATTCCTCTGGAAAGAGGAGGAACCAAGTAGAAGTAATAGTCTTTTCTGTGGTTGCTTGGCTCTCTCCACACCATGGGGACTGCAAATGGCACTGATGGCCTTTTCCTATTTAACCACTGTGAAAGCTGTGTTGTACATGTAGCACAGCATATATGCAAGGCCCAAGGCTTGTCTTGTTCACCAACCTTGCATCAGAAGTCAAGATGATAAGTCTTCTTCACTGGAGAAGTGATACTTTTCTTCTGGTTGGCAATTGTCACTTCCCCAAAAATAGAGCAGAAATTGTCCATGCTATTAACACACTTTCGAGGCATTACTGTTCTGGATTGTGCTAAACGGATAAAATAATAAGAGTTCTATGGAGCAGTAGCTTAAACTGTCTCACACAAAGTCTGAAATATTTTCAATGCTCAACCTTTCTGACAGGGCTTTCTATAGTGTACTGCTGAAGTTAGCTTCCTTCAGCAGCCGCCTGGCAGTGGTATTGCATTGCATCAGAAAATGATGCAATCAACTCTGGATGATGTGTGCATGATGGTATTATGCAATGCGATACAATATTACATCTTTCTAGGCTGATTTTAGGATGTTGTTGCAGTCCTACTGGATACATTTACGTGGTGAAACATAAAATTAGTTATATGAAATATCTTCAAAACGAGAGCTAATAAAAAAGTTTCAGGGTTATATTCATGTTCAGCACACCAAGATACTACAGATCAGGGCCTTTTTAAGTCATTAACGATCTCACTGTTGACCAGTGTTATCCAAAAGTATTAGGAAGTTTAGAATACTGTACTCTGTAGTTGAAGGAGGATGAGTTTGCTCTCTGCGTAATTCTGACACTGTTTGTCTCCTATTATTCCATTTAGCAGAAGGGAGCACAGCCTTTCCAGTAGATTTTTACAGAGTCTACGTGTGAAGAAAATAGACGAAGGGAGGAAATGTTTATATTTTTAGTATTTTTTTAGACCTCCTTTCTTTTTTTTAGCACACACTTGTTGCCCGCTTCTTGATGCTTGGCCTTCTGAGATCAGTGTATACTGGGTCTTCTGCTGGACACATTTTTAATTCTCTGAACTATGAGACAGATTTATCGTTTGTATTTTCCATAAAACAAGGGCCAAAAGAGCTGCATTAACTTCCCCAGTGTCTACAGTTAACCTGAGCTGTTCGGTCTTATTAGTGAACGTTCACTATTAAGTGCTTATTGTATACTGAGGTGTGAGTGCACCGTTTCTCCCAACTGCAGTGCCTTGTGCCCTCTCCCCCCACCATGCTGGTCAGGCTGCTTTCATGGTAGAAACCTCAGTCCTGCTGCCAGGGTGATAACCCCTGAGTCAACTGGGCTACCATTCCATGTTCTAAGCATAGCAAAAACCGCAAAACTAACTGATATTAGGACTCACTGTAATTGGAAAAACTTTCTTCTCAGTCAATTAATTATTCAATTGTTTTGAAATCAGTTGTGCTTTAAATAGGGGTGCCATTCATCCTAGTGTAACTTCGTGGCGTGTATGCATGTATGTGAGTGAATGTTTCTCTGCTGAATTTGACATTAAGAACTGATGCATATAATTCACAATATACTTGCAGGGAAAGAAAATGTATCATTTACCAGTTGAACAAACAAGTTCAATTTAGGGTCGGGACCTTGATTAACTCTTGTCCATAATCCCTCTGCAATTTAGAAGTGATGACACATTTGACCCCCTGAATAACTGAATATGAATACATGTCTGTGATACTCAAAACAGAAATTATTAAAAGTTGAACTGCACAGAACCAATGCACCTATAGGAACAAAAATGTGAATATGTGAATAGGAGTATACATGTGTTATAAAAACAGAGTTTTCTTAGAGGCCCCAAATAAATCCTAGAATTGGAAAACTACATAGGAAATAGTTCTCTTTCTTTATATTCTCTATCATTAAACCAAACATGAATCATATTCCCTCCAGATAAAATATTCATGTATCAAATTTCCTGATGGGAAATATTTCTCAGAGTGAGGTTACTTATTATAGGTATATATTTTAAGAGTGAATAGTATTCTGATTTTTGACAACAGTGACCAGGGAACTCAATGTCAAGTTATGTCTTTTAATTATTCAGTTGAGCTTGATTTTGTAAAATTGTCTTGGGTTTCATAATTGTCTCAAATATTTAGCTGTCTATTTCATTGGGACTATTTCTGCTTTTTATTTTTCAAGATTTTTTCTTAAAGTTGCAAGTTTCCCAAATAATCCGATATTAAAATATTTTATTAAATTGATAGTTAATAGTCTCAGTTTGTGATGTAACAGCAAGACTCATAAATGATCTGCTATTACTTGAAATTATGTAATATTAAGAGCAATGTATAAATTTTAAGTGGTACTTAGAAAAGTTACAGTGGGATGTATCATTTTAAAAAAATGTTAAACCAGGGGCCTCCGGTTTAACATTGGCGCAGCGGTTGAGCACTGCGCTGTGGAGCTATCTGCAGCCCATGATGCGAGTTCGAGTTCGACGCCCAGCCAGGGAGGATCCCACATGGTGCGGCAGACCTCTCCTGCCTCGCCCGCTGCTCCCCTCAGCAGTGTATTTCTCATCTGCCTGTTCTGCTCCCTGCTCTGTCTCTGGTGAACCCTCTCGCCGCCCCATGCCTCTGGCCTATACCCCAGCTTATATGTTAAAAAAAAAAAAAAGGTTAAACCAGGTGTTTTGATTTGTGAGGACTTTTGGTAATTTTAATATTACTAGGTTTTCTTGCTCTGCTTTTATATCTTTTCTCTCAGAAGTCTCAGAAAAATCACATTTTTCAATCTCCCCCTTACCATCAAACCTGAATATTAGACTCATTGAGGCTTCCCTCTCCTCCTGTCAGAATGTCTCTGATTCTCACTATTTTATAGAGTGCCCAGCTCCCCGCTAACACAGATCCCTCAAGTGTGTCTTTCCTGGTGCCAGTCTCAGGTGCCTATCAGTGTTTGGTCTTAGTGCCACCAAACCATGGGTCTTTACTATGCTCCCAGGTTACTTACATTACAAATTTATGAGTTCCAGCCTGCGCTGGGCTTTCAGTCCTAGTCATCAATCTGTCTTTATCTCTAGTCACTCTGTTTACCTTTCCCTCAGCAACTATTCCCAAATTGTACCTCTTTTCTGAAGTTCCAATATGCTTTTTTTTCCTTTTCAACTGAAGACATGAACTATTGTTAAGTTATCTTGACTCTGAGACACCACCTCTCCTCACCTCCCAAATATCACTTCCCAAAAGTTCTAGATAGGTGGCTTGCACTTTCCCATTCCAAAGTCCAAAGAAGGTGCAAGGTTAATACTGGACTGATGCAATGGGCCTCGTGGGCCTCTGTACTCCACACCTGCCACTCCACTGACAGTGTTCCAGCAAAGACTCAGGGACCTCCTGCATGTAAATTTAATAGCTTTTAAACTTCCTTATAGTCTTTGATCTTCTTGGAGTGTCTGACTTGGTCATCCTTTTGATCTCTGAGTCTCCTCTCTCGGTTCTTCCGATCGTCGTCTTCATTCTTCTCCCCTATTTTAAAATCACCTTTAGCTTCTACTTTCTCTTTCATTCAGATTCCCTAGTGTTCAGTCACCCTGCTCTTTTACCTTCTTCCTCTGTAAACTCTTCCCACGTGATCTCCACCTCCCTCTTTGTAGTTTAGATGTCACAGATGCGCTCTCGATCCATTGTGCCAACAGTCACCTGAATGCACCATCAGCTCAGATTTCAGCATTTCCTAAATGGAATTATCTCCCGTCCCACACATGTTTGCTGAACCTTCCTTCTCTCTTTTAAAGGTATTGTCTTCTAAAAAGTTATCCAAACAAAGATCCTCAAAACATTCCTCATTCTACAGTCTCTAAATTTCAAAATTGTATTTTATCTACTTCATCAACTTTATCTTTGTGTTCCCGCTTCACACAGGCTAGCCCATAGTTAGAGCTTAATACATGTTTTATTTCACGCCAAACTATAGACTACTAGAATAGTGGATTCCAAGGGACAAATCTGTCTTCAACTTTGATGTATATATTAATATTTAGGCCTACTGGAAAGTTACTTGGCAGTTTATGATGCCTCAAGGCTGAAACTTTTCTGAGATAAAGTATTCTATTAGTATCATAGTATTTCAATTCATGATTTTGACCTTGTTCATTAAAATCAAAGTGGGAAACTTAAGTCTCAAGGACCTTGGTAGCTGGAAATATCAGCTTGGAGTCTAGAATTCAATAACCATTGATTGCTCAGTCCAAAGCTGTTTATTGTTGATATCTTTTCCCCAAAATGTAATCAATTATTCTTGCCTATGCATTTTTATTAACAGACCTGCTATTTGGACTAGAATAATGAATTGATTACAGTGGCATATTGAAATATGAAAAATAAGATATTTGTCAGTGACCTCAGAATGTTGATCACAACAAGTCACAAATCATAGAAGACGCTTTGTACAAAAAGGCAATAGAAGTAATGAGAACATTTAATTGATTTAAAATGGTAGCTTTCAACATTATTGAAACTTAACTTGAAAGAATTTTGTCTTATTTTTTATAGGACAGGTCCCTTTCTGCTTACAAAAGTTTTATCATGTGACCAAAATGATTAGATTTTTCATGTGCATTGTGATATTCACTTTTTTCTTAAACAACTACTATGAATATTTATCGTAGAAAATCAATTAACATGAAAATATGAGAGGTTGAAATTCGTGGGAGAAATAATTCATGGTTTAATGTATGGTTTTGAAAGGAATGATCAAGACCAAGCAATCTTTGGAGTACAAGTTTCAAGTTTAAGGACATGTTTAATAGTTCACAGAAAGGAACTCTGCCAGTGTGCAGCAAACTAATTGTAATCATTCTTATCTATTCTTTAGTAAAGCTTGTATATGATAGGTTTGGTAATAATCATTGCAATAATTATAGCTTTATTTTAAATTTTACAGTGCTTTTATACACATTTTCCTTTGTGATCCTTCTAGCAGTCCTCTAAGTTGGTAAATCAACTATGATTATTATTACTCATTTTATAGATGAGGAGAAATGGCACTAAAATATTAAATAGCTTGTCCATTGTCACACAGATAGTGATGCTCCTCTTGAGTCTTCTCTTTCCATATCCTATGGGCTTTTCTCTTTTCCTGAATGGACTCAAATCAGGCTACGGTGTCCTATTCTCCTGTACCTAAAACAGAGCAGGTACTCAGTTTATATTTGTGCAATAGATTAGTCTAGACTAGAGAAGAATTTCAGTGGTGAGGTTGTCTCTTACACTTATTTTATCAACCCAATAGAATTATGCTGTGAACTTGAAAATATTGAAACTACATTTTAAAAGTCCTATAAATGAAGTACTTTTTATCTTTCTATAAATCAAGAATTGTCATAAGAAACATAATAAAAAGGCAGAGGATGAGTATTTTATTACTAATGTATTCGAGGCTAATTTCATATCTATGACTGCGTGACAAATTATTCCAACTATAGCAGCTTAAAACAGCAAATATTTACTCTAATATGGTTCTTGTGGGTCAGAAATCATGGTGCAACTTAGCTGCGTCCTCAGGCTCGCTGCATCTCCTCAGGTTGTTAGCAAAGCGTGGGCTGGGACTGCCTCATGTCAAGATTGGGGTTGACAGGGATCCGTTTCCACATGCACTTGTGTTCTTGCTGGCCATAGATTTGAGATATCAGTTTATTTTTTTTCAAGTAAATCTCCCCATTAGTAGCTCAGGCACAGTGACTGGTTTCCCTCATAGCAAGTGAGCCAAGAGAGGAAGAAAGGACTGCCAGATAAAAGCTGTCTCTCCTGACAGAACCGTAGAACTGACAGCCTGCGCTGGGCCTGCTCTGGCCTTCCGTTCACTGGAAGTGAGTCACTGGGTCAGCCCACACTCAGACGGGTGGCATTACACAGACTGCGAGTGCCGAGAGGCTGGGGTCACGGGGGCCACCTTAGGGCCATGAACTATGTTCACTAAAATGTTCAAATTCTAGTAAGTCACAAGAAATCAAACTCCAACAGGCTGACCTACATCATGTCAAGAATTTTTAAGGAAAAAGTTACAGAAACCCAACTCAATCTGACTTTAGCCAGAAATAAAGAAAAGTTACTTGTTTATTTAACTAAAAAGTCTGTGTTGTCCTGAATTTAGGTCCAACTGGCTTCTGTTTGGCTCAGCCCCTAACACTCAACTCTGCTTTCTAAATAGTACTGCGTGGGTTTCATTGACCTGTCTTGTGCTTCATGTCTATGGCCAGGCAGAATGGAACTCCCCAGCTGGCCAGTTCTGGGTCACCTAGCACCCCTAGAGCCTGGGAAAAGTGATAGGAGATTTAGCTCAAACACATGAACTAAGAGTGGGGGAAAGAAAAATTGAGGTGCTGTTACCCGAGTGGGGGGGGTTGACTAATGGGGATGCAGGTCACTGCTGCCCACTGCACCTGTGCCCCTTACACCCTTACCTTTTGCTCTGAGTTGGGCATTTTACTGTCTTTATGGTGAACCTAAAGGTGTTTAGGATACATATCTTGTTTTGGTGACAGGAATGAGAAGAACCCTCCTGAACAAAAGTTTTTGCTAAATAATTATTTAAAATCCACAAGAGATGGTAATTTGCAGTTTTGCTCTACAAGTATATTTCATGGAAGCAAGAGGTTCCTTAAACCTTTTTGTATAACCTTGAATTGTTAACTAGACACATCCTTAAGACTGAACCCAGTTGATTTGTCTGGAGTTTTAGCATGAACACAAAGCTCTATTAATATGTTGACTTACAGATGTGTGTGTGCCAGATAGTAATTGGGTTCAGCTGGGCCCATTCAGGGGTCAGATACTGGGTATTCAAGGTCACTGGCGTGTAAAATTTAACCTAATAAACCATGGTCACAGCTTTCTAACATCCTGTTGTCTTGTTTTGGGGTTCTCCCCCCTGCTTTCAGTTATCTGAAAGATTAGACCTGAGAGGTCACCTGTGGCCTTTTATCAGAGAAAAAATAAAATCATTGGGTTGCTATTGTGATTAAATTGTGTGGGGAGGGGGAGGGAGGTGGGCCGATAGCAAAACCAACCTCATTTGTCAGCCCGCGTGCAGTTTCCACCCCCCGTGGTTCTGTGTAAATCGGGTCCTGCTCTGGGTCAGCATGACAGGAGGCTCCTCCTCTCCCTAGTCCCGAGCCCCCTCGGGAGTCAGCAGGGCTGCAAGGGCCATTCTGCCAAGGGTCTCCCACTCCTTTCCAAGACAGCACCTTGTATGCTGGCCACTGAGTGGGGGGATTGCTTCAGGGACATTAATCCTGGGCGCTGTGTCTGGCGCTGGGGATGCTGAGAAAACAGAGTGGGGTCTGTGTCCACTTGTGACAAGAGATAAATGGCATTGTCCCTGGGTTCCAGGGAGAAGAAAGTAGCTGCTTTAGTAGTCTTGGGTTGAATGGCCGTGAAAGTGAACTTTCTTGTGATAGCTGCTGGCTGCCCAAGCTCTCTGGTGCTGTGGTCTCCAGACCTGCGCACTAACACGGGGCTGTCCTGTGTGGATATCACCCCCTGTCCGCACATGGTCCAGGAACACTGCTTTCTGTGTTGCAAAACATGGTCATTGTATCCATTGTGGTTTTCTCTCTGCCACAACCAAGCACCCACCCACAAATTCCCAGTCTTCTTTCCCTTCTCTCCGACTCTTATCCCAGTTATCATCTCAACACTTTAACTTAGTGCCATTCACCAAACCAAGATCCTTTCTTTTACTCAAACTCAGGTTATTTGTGATTGTCTGGTGACCCACATTATTATGTTTGAGTTTTTTGTTTTGCTTTGCTTTATTTATTATTATTTATTTATTTTTGCCTGTTAAGCCCAATAAATCTTTAAATGATGGGATTTCAGGCAAATTGGGAGAGAGTATTTTAGACTGGGTCAGTTTAACTCAATGTTGCTTCTGAGCATATTCTATTTAGATATGAGGCCCCCTTGATAGGGGAATTCGCAGCCTCTTGTCAGAAGTAGTTCTGGTTTGTTAACTTTCTCCTTTCTACCCATTCTTAGCTTTCTTCTACTTTCCTTTTCTTATACCAGCTTCTACTTTTAGCAGTATTAGGCCTTGCTCAATGTTAAATAGCGTAAGTTAATAGAGCTATGAAATGGTTTAAGAATGAAGAGAGCTACAGTGTAGACAGCAGGGGTAGCCCTGCCATCCTCTGGTCTGGTCCATTTTACTAGAAACATCTTTTTGCTTCAGAGAGATGTGGGCCAACAGAAGCACGGCTGGAGAAGAATGTGAGACACACGAAGGGCACATATGGACTGGCTGAAAGAACAGAAGGTGTTTACCTTAGTCCAGAAGACACTTGGCAGAAAAATGGAAAGGAGGTGGGGGTATGATGGCACTGCCATATCCAACTCAAGAATTTACTTCTTGTGGCCTTTAGGAACAAGGAGGAGAGCAGGGAGAAGAGATTTTCTTTCCCCTCATATCTGTTCTATAACCGCTGTTGGCAAAGCTATAGGGGAGAGCCTGCCTAGAGCCCGGGGGGGCAGTGCCTCGTGCATCATGTGCTGCCTCTGGTCTGCTGGTGGAAGCTGGCTGTGACTGGGTGGTCATTATGAGCCTGGGTGTTGGAGTGAAATGAATCTGACTGTGAATATTAGCTCAGGTCCTTCCAACTGTGTGACTAAACCTCTGATTAGTGTCCACATCTCTAAAAGGGGAATAATAGTAGTACCTCTTTCATTAGGGACATGGTGAGGATGTGAAACCAGAAGACACATGTAAAGCAGTGCAGTGCCTTACACATGATAACTGATAAATGTTTGTATTGTGTGAAGGATTGTGAAATCAGAGAAAGATTATGAGGCTGTGCAGGTGGGAAAGCCAGCCCTGATCGATTGGCGATGTCTGCCACAGAGCCATCTATTTCATTTGGGGGACAAAGTTAAATGAAATGATCATTTATATTCAGTCCTTGAATTTTGTTTTATGCATTCCATTGTTATGTACCTACTAATTAAAAAGTAAATTAGAGAGGGACATTGGCTTAAATTAGGAATCATCTTCCATGCATATTTCCTTTCCCTTCATTGCTGCTTGTATATCATAAATTTAAAATTATGACAATTATAGAGAAGGAAATATACTTTTTGTTCTATTTTGTTAACCTTCCTAGTCTTGCAGCATGAATGAATTGGAAGGAAATGCACTTTACAATGCATAATGAATGAGCTTGTGCTTCTTAAATATCTTAGTTCTACTATGGGTTAGATTTTTAGAAAGAATGTAAGGAAAATCAAATCCTAAAGTAAGCTATCTTTTGCCAAATCAAATATGTCTCATCTCAGTATGCTTTTCTATTTGCATTGAACTCAAAATAGTGTTTTTTTAGCACTTTACGGAATGAATTGTTGCTTAGAGACTACTCAGAAGACCTTATCTTAAATATCCATGGATACTTAAGAAGAAAACTGTAAAACTGATGTGTTGGCCATGAATTTTTAACACTGCCTATTGTATGTTGTCAGGAATGTTGCTAAGGAAATAGAGATGTGTCATTAAAATAATAATGTTACAAGGTCATCACTCTGGGTGTTGAATAACTCTTAAAATGCTAAGCATAACCACTTCACATATTGATGACTGCTAAGAGGAAAGTGCTACTGCCTACTGAGATAGCATTGGTCCAGTGGATGTATTTTTTTCAGGTGAGTAAGTGGGAACAACTGGTTTATAACAGAAGTAAATTACTTGTTTTTTCCATGATATAATGAGCAAGAAACAACATATCTAATCACTCACTTACCCCTCAGTTTTGAAACCTGGTGATGTATTATTAATGCAAAGAAGCAATATTGCCCCATGGTTAAATCTAGAGTGACAACTAGACTTTAGAGAGAACTAATCCTGGCTAATTAGAATCCCAAGTATATGAAATTGTCTAAGATTCTATAGTTTCCCTCTCAGTAAAATGGGGATTATTATAATAGTGTTGTCTCCTGGGGAGATTAAATCCAATCAATAGGAATGTTCTTTCCAGAGAATTGCATGAGACATTCTCCTGTGGAGTAACTATCATTGTTAATAGTAAATAAGAATTCTGAGTTAAGATCCTTGAGTTCTGGACCTAGCTTTATCACTACTACCTAGCTGTGCAATATTGGGCAAAACCTATTGGTTTTCTGGACCTTGGCTTCCTTAAAAGTGTAAAGTGAAGGAAATTAATTGGATGAGGCTGAGTATTATTCCCTAGTCTAAAATACTAGCATGGTGAGCAAAAACATCTAAAAACTTAAGCGAAAACAGATAGCCTCCACCATTCCTAAGTGGCATTATTTGTCTTTACTTATACATTCCTTTATATGAGGGAAAGGCCTTTTACTTCTCCCCACCTCTTGTTTCTCTAGGAATTCCATTGCTTCTAGTTGAAGAGAAAGGTGTTAAGGAGAAAATTAACACCTTATTGTTGCGGTGTAAACACTAAATGCTCTTAATTGCTCACTTTAAGATAGCTCTCTTTTAATAGGCCTGGATTTTTTTTTTTTTTGCAATCCAGATACTTAATATTCTTTTATCAAACATAAATTTAGCCTTTTCTAAGTAAGCTACTTTTTAAATTATTTTGTTGAAGTAATACTGCAATATAACATTTATAAGTTTCAAGCATGTGTCGCTGAGAATCAACATATGTTCTCCATTAAGTTCAGTAAGTCCAGTTTTATCCTTCACTACACCATTGTCCCCTTTCCCAGTTTAATCAAATAAGCTTTATATTGGAGTCTCATTCATAGAGAAAAGTACACAAGTTACAAACATGCAACTTGCTGAATCTTTATGACGTGAACAAGCTCAGGTAACCAGCATCCAGATCAGGAAAGAGAGTATTACCAGCACCTCAAAATGTTACAGGGCAGGGAGAAGGGGCAACCCAGAACCCCCAAAACACAAAAGAGAAACAAAAACCACATTTGTGTTTATGGCAGCCAATGCCACGGGGAAGACAACATTCTCATGGGGCTGACCATGGATGGCTCAAATCCACATTGGGCACCAAATCTGTTACAGAGCGGGGAGAGTGGCACCCCAGAACCCCCAAACCTGTTCGCTCTAAATAGGTTCTGCCATCCACTCCATCACCATAAAACATATAAGACCTTTAGTGGAAAGAAGCTTTAATACAATTAGAAAAGACAGAGAATATAGTTTTAAATTAAGCACCCATTGTTACCCATCACCCCATGGGTAAAAGTCCACCCAAATGGGATTGGCAAAAAGCAGGGCCTGAAAGCCTACCACAAGTGTAAAACACCTTTCGGCAGGGATCCACAGAAAAGAGTCAGAAACAGACAATTTTGGGAGGAAAAGAACAAAAAATCAAGATCCACGTTGCCATTAAGCTCCCCACGGGTCTCTCACCCAATCTGTCTCAATCAGTCCAGGCCAGTGCAGCTTCTTCACATGTCTCTCTGCTCCTTGTGCCTCTTCTGGCTCTGCATCCTGCTTTCTTCCTTCTCCAGTCTTCTCTCCTTCTCCAACTTCTTAGTCTCCTGCTCAGCCCCACCCTCCCTTGGGTGGGGCGGGGAATCTGGAACACTCCCTTTTTCCTGGGAACCACTCTCTTACAAAGATTGTCCTCATGCCCCCTTTGCAGTCACTAACTCCCATCCAGGACTAACCACTGTCCTGATCTGTGGCATCATAAATTACTTTAGCATGGTTTTGAGTTTATGGAAACTAAATCACATAGCAAGTAGCTGCCTCTACGCAGAATTGAGGAGAAATTCTTCTGTGCCCTCAGTTTATTGTTGTTAGGACCTGGGCTCAGCTGTCAGCTAAGATACTTACATGTGACTTCTCCCTCTGGGCTAATTTGGGTTTCCGCACAGTATGGCAGCTGGGTTATAAGAAGGAGTGCTCCAGGAGGGGCATACCCAGGGGTCCAGGTGGAGGTGCGTGGCATTGTTATAATCCATCCTCAGTCACTTTTGCCATAGTCTGCTGATTGTTAGTTACCAAACCTAATCCTTGGATGAGAGGGTAGCAAAGTGGCTATGTAATAAAAACGGGAGATTGTGTGGGGGTGCAGCTTTGGAAAATATGCCTTCCGCCTTTATCTGGATTTTCTCTTTCATTCGATACTATTATTTCTGTCCTGCTCAATTTTGATTCTACTTCCCATAGTTTCTCCTCAGTGTAGGGCCCTGAGCTGTACCTTGACTGAATCAGACCTAAAAATTCATAGGCGCTAGATTTCTGCAGACCCCTCAGCCTTGCCCTCACCCTCAGTGGTCTTTGGATTGGGCAGTTTCACCCACTGTTTCCAGGTTGAGCTGCTGTGCTATCAGGTGAATGCCTGTTGGTTATTGTGGGGGAGGGGTTTCCCGTTCTCAGTTCCATCAAGGACCTCTTTGCTTTTCTCTCCTTTTTTCTACATGGATCCTGATGTGTGCCTCTTGGTTTGTGCTTAACCCGCTTGAATTTGGAGTCTGTGAGCTGCAGTCTCCTCGTTTTACGTAAATATTGTCCCTAGACTTTTGACATGGCCGTTTAGTTACTGTTTTTATGTGGGAATTTGGAAAGACCCAGAATTATGCTACCTACTCTTTCATCATTTTTCCAGAATTCACCCAGAGTGATCTTTTAAAAATGTGAGTTGGATCATGCTACTGCTGCTTCAAACCCTCCACTGATATCCCATGGCAACCAGAATACCTTGTATACTCAGCACATCAGGGTTCAGGGTTTCAGTCCCCCCTCTCTGCACTCATCTGCTGCTCCTCCTGCCTGTTTGGTGCTCTGTCCACAGTAATCTTCCTGTTCCTTGGTTGGTTTGCTCTAGGGCCTTCGAACTGGCCAGGCTTGTGCTTGCTGGAATATAATCACATGGCTGGCTGCTTCTTGTCGTGCAAATCAAATATCAGTTTAAATATCTCCTTAAACAGATATAGCCTCTCAAGTTATACCTGTTTCTGCTTATACTCTATTGCATGGTTCTGTTTTATTTTCACCACATCACTAATTACTACATCACATTATTCGTTTATTAGGCTCCCCCACTCCCCCGACCTCGTCTGTCTTATTAAACAGCATATCTCCAGTGCCTGCCACGTGATAAATATTTAATAAATGTTAGACTGGAAGGAAGGGAGAAAGGAAGGAAAATGAATGGCTAATCCAGATTCTCTGATTTTATGACTGTAAGCTGCTTTGTCGTGTGGACCTCAGTTTACTGAAAAGTCTTGCCATCTCTGAATCTTTGAGACAGTAGATCTGTGACATTCATAAGAAATATGCCTGCAGGTCCATCTTGTTTCCACAATGGCACAAATACTAGAACATAAAAATTTCTCCATAAAATGCAATGAAGTGTAACTGAAAAATTTAAGTGACCTCTTAATGTTTCTTTGAATACCAAAATAAAATCATCTCTAAAGTCATTAAGATAAGTTCAGCCACTAAAATAAATGCTACACTACATTACACAAGCTTTTTATTTTTAAGAGGTTCTTAGGATTCCTCTGGATGCCCTATGGTTTGGCAGATAGTCGGTCCAGTCTCATTTTAAAACCTGCTATCCTGGGCCTCCTTGGTGGCACAGCAGTTGAGCACTGCGCTGTGGAGCTGTCGGCAGCACGCGATGCGAGTTCGACGCCCAGCCGGGGAGAGTCCCACATGGTGCGGCAGACCTCTCCTGCCTCGCCCGCTACTCCCCTCAGCAATGTATTTCTGATCTGCCTGTTCTCCTCCCCATTCTGTCTGGTGAGCCCTCTTGTCGCCCCACGCCTCTGGTCTGTACCCCAGCTTGTATGTATAAATAAATAAATCTTTAAAAAAAAAACCAAAACCCTGCTATCCTGACTTGGACGAGGGAAGACAAACTGGCCTTGGGTACCTTAGATCTGCTATCACTTGATCTCCTTGATGTTTTATGTTAACCAAGTTATTTTCTTCAAGTGTAGCCTTTCATCTATATGGAGCAGTTATTCTAGTTTCTCTCTCTCCTCCTCTGTGAATTCCTTTGTTTTGGGAGTTACACTTCCAAAGCCATGACTCAGCTGACATGCTCTCCCAAATCTCACATTAAATGGAGCTCCTCCCTGCACCCCAGCCCACTCATCCTGGCGGTGATGTCAGTACTGTCCCTGCCCTCCTGTCATTGCTGTGTGGGTGCTGGCTCCCCCTCTTTCCATCAGTTCTCATCCCATTTCCATCAATTCACTTTCCTGCCTTTAACTAGTTTTCACTGCTGAGCAATTTGGCACCTCCTGAATACTCTGTATGTACAGAAATAGGACCCCAATCTTGCACTAAAAATTCAACCCTTCATTCCTTCATTTATCTCCTGCTTATGTTTTCTGCATATGATTCATGTCTCTAGTGAGTGTCTTGATTCCTTCCCGAGGGTCTGCATAGCGAGCAGAAATAGGTGTGCCCCATGACTGGGTGGAGGGCTCGTGATTTCATACCAGCCTTAGAAACTGTTTCCTGTGGGAAAAAAAAAAACCCAGTACTGTATATTTTGTGTACTGTGTACCATGTATTCATTTATCTTATTTGATTTCCACCATGGTCCTCCAGGGTTGGTGATCATGTCCCCATTTTGCTGGCAAAGGAAACTAAGTCTCAAAGACGTTAAGTAAGAGCAAAGCTGGTTTTTATACCACGTGTGTCTAACTCAAAGTCACTTTACCATTCTTGTGTGTGTGTGTGTGTGTGTATAACTACCTACATAATTTGTATTTGGAGAGAAAGTTGTATTACTAGAAATATGAGCCACAGACACAGGTCACATATAGGATTTCATATTTTACTGTGGCCATATTTTTGAAATGTCAAAGGAAACAGATGACATTAACTTTTATATTTTATTAAACCAGTATTTCCAAAATGGCATCATTTCAACTTGAGATCATTACAAAAACTGTTAATGAAATATTTTATATTCTGGTTTTTGTACAGTTCTTCAAAATTTGGTTGTATTTTCAACTTCATTTGTGTCAGTGTGTGCCAGCCATATTTCAAGTGCTCACTAGTTCTCTGTGGGTGGTGACTGTATTATTCGGAAAAAGGAAGGGAGGGAGTAGTAATGTATGAGAGGGTTAACAGTGTGAAGTAGGTCCTCTACACTTCTGATCCTCAGTTCCTCAGGCTTTCTCCTTAGAGGCAAACAGAATTGCATACATACTTTCCAGAGTAATTCTATGCATCAGATATATTTTCCTAATTTATTTATTTTTATGCAAGCAAAGGTATACTATACACATTTTTGTATTTTAGTCCTTTTCTTTTTACATAACACAATATTTTGGAGGTCATTCCTTAGTAGTATAAGTGTATGTGTTTGTATGTGTGTTTCAATTAAGTTCAACAGATATTTACTGACACCCTACCATGTGCCACATACTTTGCTAGGCACTTGGGTTATATCGGTCAACAAAATTGATAAAACACCCTGCCTTTAGATTTTACTTTCAGAGGACAGAGGTAGACAGTAGCACCCAAGCAAGTAAAGGATATAGTATTTGGTAGGTAATATGTACTGTGAAAAACAAAAGGGTAAATTCGTGGGGGGAGCACAAGTTTCCATTGCAAAGAGGTGCTCCGATGGAACACACTAAGAAGGGGAGACTTGATCAGTGCCTTGAAGGAGGTGAGGAGATTCTCCACCAGCAAATCTGGGGGGAGGGTGTTCTTGGCAGGGCAAGATGGAAGGGTGCCTGGCATGTTGAGAGCAGTGTGAGAGTGACTAGAGTGACTAGAGTGACCCTGTGACTAGAGTGAAGAGAGGGAGTTTGGGCGTGAGCGGTTAGATTGAGCAGGTGGTGGACTATGTGGCCTCTGGGGCTCTCTTGCTCTGCACATCTCAAACTCTGCCATTATCTCTTCAGCAGCCCCAGAGCATTCCCGTATATGGATGTACCATCATTTACTCCCCAGTCTCCTGTTGAGAGAAACATTTAGGTTGTTTCTGGCCTATTTTTATGGTAGTGGCACAGCGTAGAGATCCTTGAATCTATGTTTTGCTCATGTGTGTGAACTTCTAGAATAAATTCCTCATAATGGAAGAACAAGATGAAGGAATGTTTATTTTCAGTTTTCCGAGTACTGCCAAAAGCGCTCTGAAGAGGTCGTACACATGCATGCTGCCAGCCATTATGTAGGAGTCCTTGTTTCCCTGTTACCGTGTTAGCTGTCAGGCAACAGTTTTATTTTTGTTAATTCCGTAAATAAAAGTGTTTTGTTTCTGGTGAAATTTTTTAGAGCCCTCCACCCCCAACTCTAGACTATATAATAATGTGGATTCTATTCCACTCCTCTTCATTTACTCAGGGCTGCCACACCGCTTTGCACTTTTTATCTATTACAGCGTAGTGCTTATTTCATGGTTTGTATCCTGTGCCCTGCTTTTTATTGTTAGCTCCTTGGGTGCAGGGCTATCCTTTTATTCTTTTCAATGAAAAAGTATGCAGTGAGCAGTTACTATTTCTTTCATAATGAAAATAGCTTCATTTATTTTTCTTACTATTATAGCTTGCTTCTTGGAGAAACATTTATAACACAAGAATATATGAAGAAGAAATTAAAAAATCAGCCATCATCCCCTCCTCAGTGACTACAACTTTGCTTAACACATAATTCAGTTATAACTGATGACTAATGAGTGAATGACTTAATTCTGTTTGAGTTATGCTATATCATCTTATGCATGGTAGCAATTTATAATTCAATGACAGCAATCACTGTCAGTGAATCTCTTTGATTTGTTGCATTACATGTTTTTGGTTGCTGGCTAAGAACAACTCTGCATTCTCTCTCTAGTGTTGGGATAGACACAGTCAATTTGTTATCTTGTTTCTAATCCCTCAAGTAAGCATTTCTTTAAATACATAAAACCTGAGTGGGGCTGAATTGGATACCTTTGTAGGTGGCAGTAACTACAGTTAAAGCAGATTCCCTTAGCTTCGTCTGTTTCTATCTGTTTTGTTATCTGGAAGCTGAGCAGCAATTTCTGGTCTGGAGCCTTGGGCATCTGGCTGCTGAGGTCATTAGGCCAGTGGCGGTGCCATCACTTAGTTTGGAGAATCTTGAAAATGTGATTTGAAAATGGATTTGGACAGAGAAGTGTTTGCTGGGTCAGGAAGATGAGCAGCATTTCCTGCACTGGGATTCTTTGTACACTTGGGTCCCTGGAGAGAAGAACAAATGTTCCATTTTGGAAATGTTATACTGACTTTTTCTCCTCCGTGCACATAAGCATATTAAGGGTTCTGAGAAGCCCTTTGGTAAAGAAAACTCTTTAGTCTTTGCTTCTCAAATTGATTTGACCACAAAAATTATTTTTTTCCCCTGCTAACACCTATCAAAATATCACAGGATATGTTTTCCACAGAATAGAGTTGTAGAAACACAACAGCGATTGTTTTCCTCTGCTTTTCACTTTGTGCCAATAGTGTTGATGATAAAATTATAAATAATTACCAATAAATGTTTGCATTTAAATCCCCTGCTGTGCACTTATCACATGAAGAGTTGCTATCCAGTGTAGATTGGTTTGTAGCCATTTGCCTATAGAAATAGGCCATAGATCAATTGAACATTTTAATATAGAGATCTATGTTCTAGACTACGTCTTAGGACTAATTAGAAATATTAAAGCTAACCTGAGAGTTTAGGAACAGGTTTAAGTCTAAAAGTTGATATATGAAAAATGGGATGATTAATAAAGATAAGCCAAGGTGTTAATTTCCCCTAACTATAATATTTTCAGGTATTTGAAAGATCAGAGGAACACATCTAAAACTTCCATCTGTGTTGTCAAAGATGCCAACTGACGAGACTCTTGATTGTATTTTAAATTATGGAGATTTATTTAACAGGTACTGCACACTTTAATGTGTGCATGGAAATTCTTAAGTGGCCCTTCATTTTTGTTTCAGTTTATGTTTTTCGGGCTCTCTAACGCACTCACCTTGCCTTTTCCTCTTCTCATTTCTCTCCCTTGCCTCTCTGGGTTCTTTAAAAAACCTCCACTAGACTGGCAATTAGGAGCTGAGCACAGATGCATCCTTTAATTTAATTTCACATTCCAGCATTTGAAACATGACTGAATGTGTGCTGCCGATGGCCATCAGGGTGCTGGGAAATCAGTGTGTTAAATCTACCTTCATCTTCTCAAATCATCTGGAAGAGAGCAAACACCTCCTAGCAAATGAGAGGCTCACAATGGGGAGGGGTGGCTCTGGGTAAGGGACAGGGACCCCGAGTCCTTGTACTCTCACACAGCCCCCCACCATTTTGTGAATGAATTGTATCCCAAAGTATATTTACTTGTACATCAACTGTTTGGGACTTTGAATATTCCGCTGCACTGAAAAACGTTGTTCGTGGTTATTTGGATTCCAGACTAGCCTCTGAAAACCCAATAATCCCTAGTGTTTCTAAATCCTGCTACAAACAGTTAATGCATTGAGGTGGCAATGGCGTGTGTGTGGGCAGTTGAAGAGAACAACAGCTCTGCTCTATCCTGCTGGAGTGCTGCGTGGTAACTTATGGTTGCCTTCCTTTTAGCGTCCAGATCTTACTGGTGATTCATATTTAGCTCGTGGTAAAAATGAAACCTCCAAGGTCTTTCCTACATTAAAAGCAGGACAGCAAGTCCCCCACTTTCTTATATGTGTACAGTTAAAATGGGCTATGTTAATGAAAGTATATATACATTATATGCCATCCCTTTTGTTTTTTTTAAAGATTTATTTTATTTATGCATACAAGTTGGGGTGCAGGCTAGAGGTGGGGGCTGTGGTGAAAGGATACCCCAGAGACAGAGTGGGGAGCAGAACTGGTGAATCTACTGAAACACACTGCTGAGGGGAGCAGTGGATGAGACAGGAGAGGTCTGCTGTGCCATGTGGGTCATCTCCCTGGCCGGGTATTGAACTTGTGCTGTAGTGGCTGTGGATAGCTTCATAGTGCTTCGACTTAACCTGTTGTGCCACCAGGGAGGCCACCCCTTTTGGTTTCGTCTCATTTTTCATGCAAATGAAGTGCTTTGTTAATCTTCATTTAGTCATTATTCAACACATTAGCTTTAGCTTAGTCATGTCACTGTCCGATTAGGTTAGTTTAACTTCTGTGCTTTTATACCAACAGTAGAGAGAAATGTGGGGCATGGTGGTCTCAAAAGCTGCTTTCAGAGCATTTTCATAAGAAAACATGATCTCAGTTGGGTATCCCCCAAACTATGGGTACTAAGCTCATGATTTTAATGACCTCCCTTTCTAGAGATGGCAATAAAGAGGCAACAAGGTTATGAGAAAATGTCTCTGAACTCTAAACATTTGATTTGGTTCTTTTTCTATTACATTGACAATATCTCATTGAACTTATTCTCAAATATACTGTTCTCTCTTTTTAGAACTTTGAGATGTGTATGTTTGTTTACTCCATCTTCTAGCACTATTTAAGTTTACCCTGACTGTGCAGAGATTAACCATAGCAGAACCATTCATGATAAATTTGAGTGTAAAATGAGTGCAAATGAGGAGCTCCCTACTTCTGTTTGCTGTTGATATTTTAACATTGGATTTTAACATTGGAGCAGCCATACCTCCTCCCAACAAAAACAAGGGCAATGTCCATCAGAGCGTTGACCACTTTCTTTCTTCTTTCTAAGACCAGACCTACTATAACTAGCCTCAACCTCCAAAGGCCCCACGACCCTAAGGGTAAATGATGACCTCAGTTTGTCATTCCTAGGCTCTGATTCTCAGCTTCAATGCCACTGTGTGTACCCCACTACTAACCAAACTGCAGGAATTTCTTCTCTGAGATCTGCTCAACATACCACCTCTCTGACTTGTTCTCTTGCTCTAGGAAGTTCTGTTTTCCCTGCTGCCATGTATTTCGGAGGTCTCCTCTCTTGTGACTTTGTGGGTCTCCCCCAACTCCTAATTCCCTGAGGCATGACTATCAGCCTGTGCTCGGGCCCTATTCTGTTGCCCTTGGGCTTCAAGTGTCAATCCCAATTAGAAAAGCTCCTTCCTTGACGTTTGTGTTATTCTTGGCTATATGGACGGACGGACTTTCGAGTTGGCTTCTTTGTGCTCTGCAGAGCCCACAGGGCTTTAAAGAAGCAGTGCTTTTCTATCTCCTGTCCCCAGAGCTCTGGCATAAGCATAGGGTATGGGGGGTAACACACACTAATGAACTGAAAATCAGACTCCCCTCTAACCTGACACCATTATCCTTTTAGACCAAACTATGTGGCAGCAGGCTTTCCTCTTAGGGTATATTATTCCCTTGGTGATTTCTCATTACTCTGTTAAAGACATACCCCATTAGACCTTCAGATATCCAGCTGTGGCCGAAGCTTGGGGCCAACAGGAATTATGCTTTCAATCTTGAACACATCAATAAAATGTCCTTTGTGTCATTTTCAGCAATTTTCTGAAAGGCCAGACCTGCTCCAGTTTTTAGCTTCCCCCATCATCCTTTGGGATCACCCTTTAGTGTTCTCTCTTGATTATGTGCCAGTTCTTCCATATTATATAATTTTTCACTTCTTTTGTGTGTCATTCATATGTGCAAATCCTGTATTAAAAAGGAGAAGACTCTTCTATCAATTATGGCACTGACAGTGCCTCCCTGGATTTTACTTCCACAGTAGATCCGGGCATAGCAGTATGTGGCCCAAACCCTAGGGATATAAGTGCTTTCCAGAGTTAGTGAAACAACTTTTATTGTTATTTCAGTCTTCAGGGACTTAATTTTCCCCCAAACAAACAAAAGGAGGCTCTTTGGCCTGAGTGGGGGGCCTTTGTGCACAAGAACCCCATCAAGATCCAAGTTAGTCATATAACCTCATCGGCAAACTTAAGTGAATCTTAAAATTGACCTGTTCCTGGGGCACCCTCTGGTCTGGGATTGACTGAAAGTAGATTGTATTCAAAACTCTTTAGACCAAAGTGAACCCCCAATTTAATGCGCCTTAATATATACTCCAAGAATCAGTAACAGCAGACAATGAATGAGCCTTCTTTTATGATGTACTCATGGTTTGATTATTTGCTTGGATAGGAGTTGCTGCATCCATGTGTGTTATATATGTGTGTGCAAGACCTTGCATGCTGATGGCCTGAGAGGGTACATTTAAATATAGTTGAAACTTAATGATGCAGTGTGTTACTATTTTATATTTGAGTATATAAATAGTTGGAAAACGTAATAATGAGAATAAGATTATCATCATTAAAAATGAATTTTCTTAAATAAGCATTTTCAGAATTTCAATGGGAGATTGGGACTCCAAAAGATGAAATGGCCTGTGATGTTGAGTCTGAAATGTCTCTAAACAATAAACCATAGCACATGGGGTAACTGCTGCATTTTACTGCGGCTTTGATATAGTAAATTGGGGCTGCAATTGCCATGAGATAGGGAACAAGGCTTGTTATATTGATCGATATAAGGGAGAGAAAATCCATAAAAACAGTTAAAAAAAAAGTAGATTCCTGATCCCCCCAGCTCACCCTTTCAAGCTTCATTGCCCAGGTACCTCTCTGTCTCCCCGATCTCTCCCCGATTCTGTCTCCCCGGCTCTCTCCAGTGCTCTCCTCTGCTTCTCTAGGGGCTGAAGCACTAGGACATTTTATGTTGCCATTGTGCTTTGGTTAATCATCATCCCCATCAAATGCAAGGCCTAAGTCCCTCTTCTTTTTTCCTGGCAAAGAATAAACTTGCACCGAGCCCAGCTATAAAAATAAATTTCACAGCACCTGTTAATCAACTTCATACTGAATCAGACTCTCCATCCGCACACTCTTAACTTTTTGGTACCCTGAGCAATAACTTAGTCTGAATTGTTTGCTTTGTTACTTATTAGTTTATTCATTTATTCCATCCCTTATTCAGCCTTTGCTGAGTGTTCACTCATAGAAATAAAAGTTCATTTATTGAACACTTACTGTATCCTAAGCACTGTGCTAAGTGTTTTATATGCTTTAATTCATCTCAATAATCCCATGGAAAGCATTATTATTACCTCCATTTTACAAGCAAGGAAGTAGAGGAATAAGTGGTAAAATAATTTCCTCCCAAGGCCACCAGCTGGTGGTAGATTTGCAACACAATCCTTTTTTGAATGGCTCCCATCCTTCAGCCAAATTACCAGAGCAATTTTAAAATTATAAATAATTAAACTAAACTGTTATCAGTTTCCTTATTCTTCATTAATTAAACTTAAGAGTGTCTGCAAGGTAGGCTGGGGAAGAAAACGCCATCCTTGCCTAAAGCTCTGTTATTTATTGTGAGATCAGGAGTGGAGGCAGACATAGGAGTGGACACAGTCAGGAGGACAAAAAAAGATATTGAAAAAAAATTTTTTTTGTTACAGTGAATTTCTGGAAAGGCACATTTCCTTCCTTCTACATTCAGAGAGTTAGCAACAATAAGAAAGATAATGAAGAGTGTGTGCTCAAGACTGGGGAGACTGTTCTCTTTGATGGAGTCAATATCTCCGACACTGTGCTCTGAATGTGGCACCTGTGCCCTTGACCTCTATCAAACCTCAGGGAATTCACTCTTGCCACTTCTCAGGTTGGGGCCTGGTGAACTTTTTCTGCCTGAGTCATTTTGATGATGGCAGGAGAGCTGTTTCATAGGTACACGGGAAGAGGGAGTAATGAAGTAGCTCTCAAACCATTCTGAGCATAGTAAGCACAGGGAAGGGAAGAGAAATGAAGTTGTTTTTTTTTTTTTAAGATTTATTCATTTATGCATACAAGCTGGGGTGTAGGCCAGAGGTATGGGGTCGTGAGAGGGTTCACCAGAGACAGAGTGTGGGGAGCAGAACAGGCAGAATGACTGAAATACACTGCTGAGAGGAGCAGTGGGCGAAACAGGAGAGATCTGCGTGGCCGGGCATGGAACCCGTGCTTCACTGGCTGTGGATAGCCTCACAGTGCTGTGACCTAACCTGTTGTGCCACTGGGGAGGCCTGGGAAATGAACTTTAGGGCCCCTCATCCATATAGGATTCTGATCTAATACATTTGGGGCGGGGCCTGAGAATCTGCATTTTGAACAGAAACACCAGGAGATTGTGATGGCACTGGGCAGAGGACCACACAGAGGCTAATGGAAAAGAACGTTTCTAGCCAGAGACGCATTCATGCATCCAAATACATCTAGTAGAAATGCGGCTCCCTGGACAGCACTAGCGTCCCCGGGAACATGTGAGAAAAGCTGATTCAGACCTACTGAGCCAGCAGCCTGGGGCAGGCCCAGCAATATGCGTTTTAACAAGGGCCCCAGGGGCTTCTGAGCCATGCTCAAGAGCTGCACTTGCTGGATTAAAAAAAGCTCGGCGCTGGATCGTGTCCCATCCCCTGGCCTCACAGACATGACTGCACATTGGAATCACCTGGGGAGCTTTGACAACTGGGCCATGTTTCTAGAGATACTGATGACTTGGTCTGGGGTGTGGGCTGCTCTCAGGAGTTTTCAAAGGTCCCCAGGCTACTCTGATGTGCAGCAAAGTAGAACCACTGCCCTGTAGCTGTGTCGCTTTTCTCCCTGTTCTCTGTAATATGAAAACTCTCTGATGCAAGATTGCTTTTGAAATGATACAGTGAAATGTCACTGTATCAAGAACAGGATAAATGTTATTATGCACAAGCAGTGTCCAGCTGATACATTTATTTTCCATAATATACCTTTATACTCTAACCTGGGCATGGAAAAGGTAAATAACTTCCTTTAAGCCTTTGGGAAAGTCAGAGAGGAAATTGAAATGAGAACCCAGTGTTCCTTCCTGCCTTTTCTCCTGTAGCCTGCAGGCCAGTGCACCCTGCCACACAAATTCTCACCTCACTAACTTCCTCAGTTCCCTCAGGTGCTTCTTCCCCTGTGCTGGCAAATTCTTGTCTGTATCACCATGGAAGCAACTGGCAAGGTTGCAAGTCCCAACCAACAAGAGCTGTGCGGCCTCCCCTGCTGTATGTGGCTATCTATTGATATATATGTGTGTACATTTGTTGGCCAATTCTCCCATGCATAATAATAAAAATATAATTTGGGGAAGTGGGTGCCTGCTAAATTGAGATGGCAGGAAATGTTAATTTCAGTGAAGTTCAGCAGGAAGTGCCAGCAATTCACAAATGGCATTCTCGATGAAAGACATCCTTACCTAACTTTCTCAGTGTTGCTCCTGTAAGGGCAAGTGATATTAAGTACCGTCCGCCTCCCTCTTCAATAAAATATATAGCAAATAGAGCACTTAATCAGTGTCACTGGATGTATAGTTCTGTGACTCTTGCATTTCTCAAAGTGCTTCTTCAAGGACATAGAAGTTATTACTCATTGCTGAAGTGAACTGATTCTACATTTATAAGCCTGCAGGATACAAACATTTGACAGGAATTGTGTTGCTTCTTAACCCTCTCTTCTTACTGTTACAAGGTCTTTGGTTGTTTTAACAAGGCACATCGTGAATGAGTTGTTGGACTCACCATGCTCAGAGGGGGAAAACTCAAGGCTATTATCCTGTTATAAGCTGTTACTTCACTAGGGCACCAAAACACATATGTGACGTCTCTGGTGGATAAGCTGAGGAGAGGCAAACTGACATACTGGCAGGGCTGCTCCATCTCAATTGATTCATGTATAAATGATTTGCTTGTCTTCCGCTTCAGTGATTATGTAATTTTCTCTCATGTTAGTTGCAATTTTTCAGCCTACTGTGAGATACCATGCCTGGTAGCCGATTAATCCCATCAAAGGTCAGTTATACTGATTAAAGCTATTTTTAAACATAGAGACAGCCACTTGCTGGTAAGGCAAAAATGATGATGTACAGCACTTTTCTTCAATTTCTGCTGTTTAATTAGTTGTAGCAGAAAACTCTAATGCCTTTGGTCCTGTCCCAGACCTTTTGGTTTAAATAACTCTTTCAACTTCTAAGTGTGGGAGATATAAATAACGAAAGTAGTTCTTCTTTGTGTTTTTTTTTTTTTTCTCCTCTAAACCCCTTACCCTTAAGAATCTTCTTCTGAGTTCCTTCCCTCCTCCCACCTTCCTCTGATGTGGACAATTTCTGGAGATATCTTGTTAGTGTGAAGTACTTTTAATGTAAGAATAATCTTGAGTTTAAAGGTGCCTTTTTGTAGCACTAGTAATATTTTAAAATGGATTTAAGAAAGTAAATAAAACTAAGGTATCTAGAGTCAAAAGCTACATGATGACTTGTTGGGATTTGAGGATGATTAGATTAAGAGGATAGAAGAAACTAATCCAGAAAATTATGAATCATTATTTGAATCTCTGCTTTCCACTATCACCCTCTCAGCACAAACATATAAGTTGACTTTCAGTCTTTATAATATTTGAACTGCTAGTCATTTTTTTTGTGATTATCAAAGCAATTAGGTTACCTGATCTACTGCTCAATCACCAGGTTTATCTTCCTTTAGTTAATGGTATCTGGTTCACTTTGAAGTCATTTCAGTTATTTAAGTATCTTAAAACCAAACCATTGAACTATAGAGTTTCCTATGACTTAAAGATGACCTAACTCAACCTATTTTTAATGGGCAGCAAATTCTAGTAGAAGAGAAGTCAGAATGATTTTTTTTTATTCACCTGTTCATGCTCTTATTCATTTAGAGTCAATGCTTGCTTAATGGTGGATGGATTCTTCAGTAGGTATTATCCAAAACTTCAGTTACTAGTAATATGTTGGTATTAATACTGAATTAGAGCAAATTGGAAATTTAATAAAATCAGAAGTATGTTATTAGCAAGTTTATAATTTAGTGAAAATGTTAACCAGACTTGACCTTGATTGTTGATCTTTTGTTCAAGGTCTTGTCAATATCTAAAGAACTTTATATACTGTTAATAACTCTCTGTAAATGTAAGCCTGTCCATGCAGAGCTGTTCCTGCTGTGTTGGATTTCTCACAGGGCAGCCTGTGGAAGGGATGGGTTACTAGGCAGGCCTAAGACCATCCTCCTTCATCCCCTTATGTAGAACTCAGTAATATTATGCTCTTGATTTTAGCTAAGGCCTATTAAAAACAAACAAACAAACAAACAAAAATAACATTTTCCCTGACTTGCACAGAGTAACACTGCAAAGGAAGACATTCTCTGTTGAGTAAAGAGCCATCTCAAAAAGTATCGTGAGTGTGAATGAGCATGAAAGCTTCGGGGTCCATAGCTACCTATCAGCAAGATGACCTGGAGGGTGTTCAGATGACAGCCAGAAGTGCACTCAGAAAGGATAGTTCCTTCAGTGGGTGAATCATTGCCCTAAAGAATTCCGAAGACTTTTTCAATTTTAGGAGTGTTTGAGTCTATGAGATACCATCACTGATCAGATGAACAGACTGTGACTAAGGACTTCACCCATCAGCGAGGAAGACCAAATATGCTTTCAGCAAAGGGTATATCTTTAATGACATAAGGAACTCCAGCTCCATTCTGGTCCTGCATTCTATCAAAACTGCAAGAGGCAACCTTATTATGAAAAAAAAAATGTGTGTGTGTGTGTGTGTGTGTGTGTATACATACATACATACATACATATATATATATATATATACACACACACCCTTCAATTACTTTATCAAATAAGGATTATAATATAATCTACTTCATTAAAATTTGTAAGACTCAAATGAGTTAATTCACATAAAGCACCTAAAATAGTATCTGGACAAAACTAAATGAAAATAAACTCCTAAAGTCTAATTATTATAATTTGAGGTTACCAAAGAGGGTTGGGGGCGGGGTGGAGCGCAGATCTGGTGGTAAGGGAAGCGGAGCAGGGAGAGGGCCAGTGGACTATGGAGGAATATTGGTGCTTTGATGGTGGGCATGGTATGGAAATATACATCTGAAGCGATGTGGACCTACATTGATAAATCATATACAGTGCTGTAAACCAAGTTACCTCATTAAAAAATAATACCATTTAAAAAATGTTATCCAGGGCCTCCCCGGTGGCGCAGCGGTTGAGTGCTGCGCTGTGGAGCTGTCGGCAGCAGTGACGCGAGTTCGACGCCCAGCCGGGGAGAATCCCACATGGTGTGGCAGACCTCTCCTGCCTCGCCCGCTGCTCCCCTCAGCAGTGTACTTCTGATCTGCCTGTTCTGCTCCCCACTCTGTCTCTGGTGAACCCTCTCGCCGCCCCACGCCTCTGGCCTGTACCCCAGCTTGTATGTATAAATAAAATAAAACCTTAAAAAAAATAAATAAAAGTCCTATGGCATGACTAAAACTGCTTTTAAAAAAAAAAGTTATCCAGAACATATATAGTCCTAAATATTAGCTGCTATTAGTAATATTGTTTCTGTTATTAATTTTTCAGTCTATTTTAGTTGCTTTTCTCACAGTAGGGAAACAGTGTAGTAGTGTTTTACAGACCAGGCAAGAGATCAAGGATTTTACTCAAGTTCAAATGACATTCTTTGTGCCTAATTCCACTTTATCCCAGTAGGGAAGAATATAAAGAAAGGAAAAGACAGTAAAATCTCTTTTTCCACCTCTTATCCTTTCAAATAATTGTTGATGTTAATAGTCATTAGTAAATATATAAACTTCTTGAATTGCTCCATGACCAGATGGAATTTCTGTTGCTCTCAATGGTAGTGAAGTTCTTGTTATATGAAATATTAAATTTTGGTCAAGTATCTCAGTATAAATAAGGTAATAGCCATTAGCAGAATTGTTTTTCTTTTATTGTATTTTCCTAAGGCATACTTTGTGGTTACAGTAAGCTGATATGACAGTGCTCTAGCCAGCCACACTGAGAGCCCTGATTAAGCATGAAATAACTACAGCCTCGAGCCAAGATACAAGTTCTAGCTTCTTTCATCTTCAGTATTCAAACTAGCTCTTCCATTCATTCTATTGGTCAGCAATTGATCTCTGATTCTTTCCCTTTTATTTTCCATCCAATTTTCCTGTCATCAGAAACACAAATGGAACCGATTTTCCAAATCATTGTTTATACCCAATTTTGATTTGGTCAGCCAAATGCCTCTCTGCATGGTCCACATCACTCCCGCGGTCCTGTTCACAGCTGCACAATCCACTTGGCACATCGAATAGTACAGGGAAGGTTGATGTCCCATAGCTGTCCTTGGCAGGCTGTATTTGCCTTGTTAGGCAATGTAAGTGCTTGCTGTACTGCTTTGTAATTTGTGTCACTGGAATACAAGTGGGAAGACTTATAGAGAATTTCCAGAGCAAAATATAAAACAAACTCTTTGAAAGTGTGAGAACATAATACATGCTTAGCAGATAGCATTGTCACTGGTGATTTGTATATAATTATTACTCAGTTTTAGGTGGTACTTAAGTCCTTTGTCCAGGATGAGAAGATTCATTTGTATACATCATCATTATCCCTCCTGACATGTGCTTTGGTGACATTAATCTGTGTTTTATTTCCTGCAGCAGTAATGATGGGGTTGTCTTCTGTGGCTTTATTATGTTGTCATGTTTTTTTCAGTGATCGTCCTCACAGTACAAAAGGAATACCTCATATGGGGATAAATTCCAAAATAGCTGACATTTAACAGTCATGCTGGCAAGCATCTAGTTTTCTTCCACTTCATTCTTTTTCCTTGTCAAGCTGAGTCCTGGGGAATTATCACTGACTGTGGTCAGGCCAATAGTTGTTTGTAATTTTATGTCAGAACACTGTTCTGAGATGGAGTTTGTCTCTAAAGACTAAATAGCTTGGACAAGGGTAGGCAAGATAGACATGAATTTAAGCCTGAAACTTGCAAAGAGTGGATCCCAGGGTGATCCACTCTTGGTGTGCAGTGGCAGGTGTCAAATTCTATCTGGTGGTGGAAGCATGAAGGAGACAAAAATGCATCAGCAAGGATTAGTTTAGTAGAGAGCACTGAGGATCCAATTTTAAAGCTACTCTTGTTTTTTAAAAAAATATATATCATCTTTATTTGCAATTTGCAGTCACAGAAAAAAACTGGGCATGGCTTCTGTAAACGGAATATTCAAGAGTATGATGATCAGTGACTGTTTGTACTTCAGCTCAATAGCCTCATACACAAAATTCATTAAACAGAGAAGATGATGAAATGAAATTGACCAGTATTGTTTGTTAATTTGTTAGATGTTTAATAAAGACAATCCCCAGGGCAGAATCAATCTGTGTAACCACTGTACATTGTCTATGCTCCTATTAAGGCATTTAACACATTACCTTATAGTTGTGTATTCTCATGTCTGTCGCCTTCAAATAAATGTGAACTCCTGGAGGGCAGAAACCTTGCCTCATTTTTCTTTGGTTCCCCAGCATAAGCACAGTGCCTAACAGAGAATGATGCAAGTGGTGTGTGGGAAATTGAATTGAGTCAAATGTTGTACTTGTTTGCTAAAAAATTAAAGCAGATTTAACTCTGCATTTTGAGCTGAATAGCATGCACTGTGAAATAAAAATAAGGGGGATGTAGGAAGGTATTAACAACCAGTAATAAGAAAATTAAAGTGGGAAAGGAAGACCATAGAGGTGCTTCAGGCTCCCAGCCCCCTTTCTTCCTTACAGCAACTCTGACCAAAAGTTTGGGGTTTGCCTTTCTTGCAGCTCAGTCTGACCCAGTGGGGAGCTGAAGCTGTTGACATATTATGTAGCAGGAGGCTTCCTCCAGGCCAGTTAAGTTGCCTGAAGTCTAGAACCTCTTTGCTGGCTATTATACCTTGACAGTTAATGCTAGGTGAAGCTCATACTAAACAAATATCAATTGCCAGAAAGTTTCTCTAAATTCACAAAGACATTATTTCAAAATTAAAGGTGACTATCATGGAAAGAGTGAAAATACAGAGACTCTAATATTTTTATTCATTGACTTCAGGCACTGAACTAAGTGCTGTACACATATATTGATACAAATTAATGCCAGTGTATGTATTCATTTATTTTTCTACATCACTCTATAGGATAGGCAAAGTCATCATCCTAATTTACGGGTGAGGAAACTAAGCAGAGACTAGTAAAGGAAGCTGCTCAAAGTGTTACAGGGTAACCCTGATATAAATGGGGTGCCTGCCTGGGTTCTCACCCCTGCGCTTCAATGATACTTAAAAGGCTCAACTGCAGACACACACAATAAAATTAATGAAAGGGTTTATTTACAAAAAGGGAAAGAAAAAAAGATAAAGAATAAATTGGTGAATGCGTCCTACCAGTTCCGCTGAGCTAGAATCTTATCGCCTACTCAGGAAAAACTCTGGCAAATCTACACCACAGACAATAGGGGCTCTCCAACCCCCCAGGTCTGGTTTTTAAGTCCCAGAACCCCTCCTTAACTCCTCCCTCAGTCCTCAGCATCCTTTCTTCGGTGATGATGGCATTCTGGGATTTGTAGTCCTAGGTGTCTTGGATCTCTCCAGCTTGAGGTGGGAGTGGGGTCCTGGGACACTCCCCTTTCCTGAGGGACCACCCTCTTGCAAAAGGAAGCTGCTTCTGTAGTGGAGCCAGGATTCAACCCCAGACAGCCTGCAGAATCAGGGCTTTCCCCTGCTGTGTGGCCACCATGCCTCTTTCTCATTCAGTAGAACCACAGAGACTTGAGGAAGCTAGGGTCTGAGTCTTCTAGCTCTAAGCTTCCTTAAAAACTCAGCTTATAAAGACCAAAAGCTCTTGAGGCATGTATCTCAGCATTCCTATTTCTCTTAAAAACACACTTAATAGGACTTACTATGTGCAAGACCCAATGGTAAGGCAAAGAGAATTATGGCACACCTGCCTTCGAGAGGCCTTCAGTTGAGCCAGGAGATGCTCTGTGGCACCTTCCATTGAGTGTCATAGGAGAGGTTCAAACCCAGGATGGTGGAGAATCAATGGAACGGCCACACGTAGTGGAGGAAGGCAGAGGAGACTTTGTGCATCCTGGAACCTTGGAGGGGGGCACTGAAGGATTGAGACGGCTAGGCTGGGAAGCTTGGGGGCTTCACTTTAGGTACAGAGTAAAAATAAACAGAGATGAAGAAACAGGACAGAAAATATTATCCCAGAGCATGCAGCCAGGTCTGGCTGGAGAACATGGGCCGTGGGTGATAGACAGAGATGTTTATATTTTATTTGGAAGAAGGAAGGGAAAATCCATGGAAAGTTTTAAGAGAGAAATGACTTGTGCTGAAAAGAAATTTACCTGTCGTGATGCTTAGGGTGGAGGAAAGGCAGGGTGTAAGTAAGGGTCTGTCAGAGAGAGGTCAGGCAGGAAGAGATCAGTGTGGACATTTGAGGGGAAAGAATGGGCTGGATGAAAAGAATGACTGATTACTCTCAAAGTACAAAGGCAAGAAGGCAGGGACCATTTTGCCGTGTCAGTTGAAGGGTATGGACTAATTAATCTGAAGCAATTGAATTGCTTTTCCATGCCATCTTATATTGGGTAGACCCCCATCTTACAGTGGGGTCCTGTAGAGCTCAATGCTTGCGTTGAATTATGCCACTGATGTGTCTGGCATCCTGGTAACAGACAAAGGTACCTCAGACTACTTTGGGGGAGCAAAAAAAAAAAAAAAAGAATGCTGGCTAATAAGATGAAGCAGTAAGATTGAAACAAGTTCCAGATTAAGAACGAAAGAAATATTGACAGTATGTTATCTTCATTGTGTCTGTATTATAACTCAAAATTAATTTTGTGTACTGCTTATTTTCTGAAATACTTATGTTTTATTTTTCTAAACTAACTACATCCTGTAAGTATGTGTTATTTTCCAGAGTTCATAAATTTTCTGTTTTATTCCTATAATAAAATATATAGAAAGTTTTATTTTCTCCCTGACTTTGGGAGAAACTAATAGAGAATTTTATGCATCAGTGAAGCTTCTTCATTTCATATAATTATTTGGAGCTTTTAACAAAAAGATAACATATAAAGCAATTAGCAGGGGCCTGCCTGGTGGCACAGGGGTTAAAGAGACAGTGCTATCAAGCTATCGAGACAGGGCTATCAAGCTATCATCAGCCACTGTGCAATGAGTTCTACCCCAGCCAGGGAACATCCCAAATGGTGCGGCAGACCTCTCCTACCTCACCCGCTGCTCCCCTCAGCAGTGTATTTCAGTTGATCTGCCTGTTCTGCTCCCCACGCTGTCTCTGGTGAATCCTCTCACCACCCCATGCTTCTGGCCTACACCCCAGTTCTAGTATGCATAAATAAATAAATCTTTTAAAAAATGAAGCAGTTAGCAAAGTTCCTGACACATAAGACTGACATTGAGTGTTTGAAAGAGAAACAGTATCTTGATAACACACATGATTAGACACAGGCTCTGAGGACAGAAAGGATTTGGTTCAAGTCCTGATCCGGCCACAACTTGGTTCTGTGGCCCAAGAGAAGTTCTTCGTTCACCCTGATAACTTCATTTTTTCACCTGTCATGGGGTGATGAGACCTCATTGTACATGGGATTCAGTGAGAAGATGCATGGTGCCTGTCTCAAAGAGCTCAGTAAAGTTCGTTATCTCCACTACCACCCTCCCTCCTCATTACTGCCATTCCTGAGGCTATTGTGGCTGTCTTAATATCTATCATGACACATTATGAGTGTATAAAACAGGTTCACAGAGACATTGTGTGATATGGAAATTATTATGGTACAGGTTTCTAGACTAGTCCTGATAGACAAGTCAGGGATCTATATTCGTGAGACAGATTTACTGCTCCAATAAGCAAACTCTCAGTTATGTAAAACATAGTGTCCTTACCAGAATTTTCTAGAGATTTGCCTGAGGCAAGGATTGAAGTGCTAATACTTTATTTAGGATGAAAATCTAGGTCAACGAGGTGAAGAAAAAGGGAAGAAAGTCACAAAAAAGACAAGCCAGGTATATAAAAAAGTGAAACTCAAGAAACAGAAAGTGGAATGGTGGCTGCCCGCAGCTCATGGGCAGGAGAAGTGAGGAGCAGGGTACAGGTTTGCAAAGTGAAAAAGTTCTGAAGATGTGTGGTGTGATAGATAGATACAGCAAGCCTGCAAATAAATGATTGACTTGCACACACAAATACGGTTTAGGCTGGTAAATTTTACATTATTTGTCTTTTAACATAATTTTGAAAAGAGGGGAGGGATCATGGAATCAAGGGGGGAGGTGAAGGGTTAGGAAGGGACAGGGGTTCCAGGGCTGGTTACCTGCCTCACAAGGTTACCTGCCTCACAAAGGACAGAACCATGCATGGGTGAGAGGGACAGTCATCCACGTGGCCTCCTCCCATCTCCCAGAGGTCAGTTTGCCCCAGAAAGAGTTAATGACCCCCATTTCCAGGTTGCATTGTGCCTCCCCAGCTGTTGAATGGGAGGCCAACTTCCACATCTGTAAGTGGCAGGAGAAGCCAGAAACAGCAAGTGTGTGGCCCATGGGAGGCGGCCAGCAGGGAACTCTCAGCCTTCCAAAGACAAGTGGCGCTGGTGGTGGAAACTTCCTGACCCAGGTGGGGGGAATAAGGGCACCCGCTGGTGGAAGTCAGTATCTCCTTTGGTGCTGATCAATCATTACTATTGCCCTCTACCTTTCTATTTCTCCCCCCGCCCTTTTTTTAAAAAACAACATAAGAGCATTGCTGTTCGCCTCCTATAGAAATCAATGATTTGCAAAATTGCTGTCAAAGGAAAAGACAATCAAGAAGTTTGTAACCAAAACTTGTAGAATATCATAAAGGTAGTGACAGTCAGTTAATGAATATAAATATTACTTTTAATTTCCTCATTTTTGTGACAATGTGGCCTCAGTCAACTTGTAATAAGTTATATTTCATTTTCACGTATTATTTTCATTGTAACCACAGGTATCCAAAGAAGGGAGGAGGAAAGAAGGAAGGAGGCAGGGAGGGAGGAAGGGAGGAAACTAACACACCATTATTATCTGATTTTAGGACTGTTCCCCAAGTGCCTGGCCCTCTTTATAAACTGAATCCAAGTTCCCTATTTATCACAATGAAAAAAAGTGGTCATGGTTTCAAGGTACTTCCCCTTTCTAAAAATTATTAAGGTCTTGATTTTTCACAGCCTTTTAAATGTAAATAGTAGCAAGCATCACTGTAATGATGTGTTCCCAATCTCTACTCGGACTCTTCTTTCTTAGGAGGACTTCCTGATAAAAATCACAGGTTCTTATTAGTTTTCTTTTGGTCCAACTTTCTTTTGTTTTGCTAGACTCATCACAATGTTTGGGCAGGCAGATCAGTCAGTATTACCTAAGGGAAAAGTTAAACATAGTGGCATTTTAGAAAATAGGCAAATATTTCACATTTAGAAAGAATTCACATTTAGAAACTGTGCAAATTATATTGTTTGCCTCTTGGTAAATGGCGGCATAGTTTTACGGTAGGAAAATGGATTTTTGATCGTAGCCCTCAGACCGCACTCACATGACAGGCGACAAGTTGACAGGAGATCAGCATGAGATGGACAGACACAGAGACAGGCACAGTTATTTTGGGGGCATCTGGGCTTTCTGCCTCCACACTTCTGTCCTCCAGTTCCTATTTCCCTATGAGAAGATGGGTCGCCTTCACGGAGATGGTGGTTTAAGAATCAGGAGTAGTCCATGTTAGTCTTGCTTCTTTTGGAAGAGTGAGATAAGCCCTGAGCTTTAACAGAAAGAAAAAGAAAAATATCGAATGGTTTCACTTATAACAGGACTATAGGGAAACCAAATAGGAGAGAAAGACTCAGCGGGGGAGGGGTGAGGGCGGTGCGGGGGGGGGGGGGGGGGGGGGGGGGGGGGGGGGGGGGGGGGGGGGGGGGGGGGGGGGGG
>PVIJ01002909.1:0-70415 GCA_004024925.1 Scalopus aquaticus
TCTGCATTCGAGGCCGCAGGTGAGAGCCACAGAGGCCAGCAGCTTAGAAGCCTGACTGATTCACTCTCCCTACACTCTGGTTTGAATCTTTTATCAGGTGAAAGTGTCAGTGCCATTTTATTGGGTGAGTTTTATCTGACGCTCTTCACATGCCCTTGCTTTAATTTTGCTGGGTATTGATATTTTTATTTTGTGAACTTTATTGTAGAAATACAGAGACAAATGATAGCAATGCAGATCAATACATTTTTTCAAAGTTAAGGTATGGATCAGAAGTTCTAGCGCCCTTGATTCTGTGCACCTGCAAACAAGTGCTACTGTGCACTTTAAATCCAGAGGTCTTCTGCCTGGAGCTGGTTCTCTGGCCTCCACTGAGAGACCAGTATAGACTTTTTCCCAATGAATGACTCTTTTCAACCATAGCCAAGATTTAGAGAGCTTCTAGAGCCCAACCTGAGGGAGTGTAACCTGGACTTTGAAGACAACAGGAAAATTATGTCAAACTCTTGATGTCCCTCTTGAGAGTTCTGAGGATTAAGATACTGACCTTGGGGGATTTTTGTGAGAATTAATATGATACAGAATACGCGCTTGGTGCATACTTGGCAATGTTAAACTATTTCTCCTTCATTTTCCTATCTGAAAAAGATCTCTGTTCTTCAATAATTTTGCCAAATAAATCTGTTATTGTTTAATTCTCTGCCAGCTTATAAAGATGAAAAATACTTTTAAGACATACAGGATTTTTTTAACCGTAGCATAAAAATATTCACCATTTATTTTGTGTCTAATATAAGCCAACCATGGCTGGTCAATTTATATTATCGCCAATCTTCACAACCTTGTTTCAAGGTAGATGGAATTATCTCAAAGATGTTAAATGACTTGTCTGACAGAGAGAGCTCATACTCTTGAAAGCAGTGTTCGCATTTCAGGACTTGTCATTCCTCATACCTCACTGCTCTGCATGTGTTTCTTAGTGTTCATGAGAAGAAATGAGTAAGGAAAAGTGTAATCATTTATTTGACTACTCTACTAAACAAGTAGAGAAGAATTCATGCTTTTAAAAAAGATTTTGAATCACAGACTCTTTCCATTTTAAATTGTTTATTTGTGTCACACATAATTAAGCAGTGTTGAAGTAATTTCTAACAGACTCAAAGGATGGTGGTATAATTGCTGTAAAAATGGAACAAAGTGTTTCTAACCCTAACCCTTCTCTCCCCAAAAATATTGTACTTGCCTATTTCACACTATTTCTGAAAGTAACAGACTGATTTAGACAAATAAGTTACATGGGTAAAAGGCCTTTTAAAGATTGACTCATAACCTCCTCGCTGCATTCCACCTCGATCATCTCATGCCTCTCCAAGTATGAGGATACACTTTCAGTAAAAGTTGCTGCTCAGTCTACAATTTTATCAAAATTTCAGCAGATAAATATGTTCAGGCATATTGCTATGTATGTCAAGAGACCTGTGATTCAGTGTAAGTGGTTTTGATGTATTTGAGTTTCTGTACCTGAATATTGTACATCTGTGAGTAGAATAATTCCAGAGTACTTTTGCAATAGTAAGAGACTGTTATACTGCCGACTTTCTTACCCGTTGATGTGTGTTCACTTTGTTCTTATTTATGTTTAAATGACACCAGTACCAAAAATTCTAACTTAGTTTATTAAAATTATAAATGAATAGATATTAAATAGATATTCTATGAAGGAGGTATACATTAACCTGGTTTTCTAGCTTATCATGATATAAATGTGGTTCTGGAAGATAAGCATTAGATTAATGGAAAGCTACATAAAAAGTTAAATAAGTAATATTTCAATTTTATAGAATGAATGCAGATTTTTGAAGGGATTGACTATCTTGCCATTTTAGTTTTCATCTTGGTGGACTATGAATATAAATAGTGTTACAAGATGTGTCAACACAAAAGGCAGAGGAGCATTGCCACAGTCAGGGAAATAGGCACCATTTTTCCTGCTCCTGCTTCCATGTGCTAACATCTCAAATGCCTTGGATTATAAGTCCCAGCATGCCATGAACTGGATATCCTAAATGTGGCTGCTGGGAAGGAAGAAGGAACAAGGCAAATATATATTGATAAATTTCAGGTGGGGAGGAAGAAGAGGCTGCTCCTGGTATGTGAGCACTTTGGCAGGGGGTAGTTTTCATCCTGACGTTTTGATGGATTATCCACTTGTATGGTAAATGATGAGTCACTGGGCCCTGGCCAATCTATAGGAAGATTTTCCCTTTCTGGAAGGAACTTGTAATCAGAAATTTTCTGGAACAGGTTATTTGAGTACTTAGAAGAATTTAGAGTTCAGGGTTAAACACCATCTTAACATGGAAAAGGAAGGGCAATGTAGGCCTCTCAGAGGTGGGTAAATTATTTGCAGGAAACTTGAGTGGGTCCTTAGAAAAAGATGGAAAAAGTATGATAAAGTGAACACTAATATACAGAAACCCTATTTGAATGCCATCTGAAAAAGACTACCCATGCATGACTAAGTTAGCAAACTACACGTCCCAATATTCCTTGCACGTCCTATAGGAAGTTATGCTGTTTCTGCCCCCACAGGTCTGGGAAGGAGGTGTCCCAGGTTATATAAGGGAATGTTAATCTTGGGTTTGAAGAAGTGTGTGTGGATGTCCCATTAGCACACTTTCATTCTGCCCATTTTTCTGTTGTATGCTTGTAAATAGACTCTTTTTTTTTTTTTTTTTTTGTGGAATGCTGATGTATGTTGGAGGTCCCCAAGAGTTCCTGACAAAAGGTTAGGCTATGCTGAAGTAGTGTCTTATATCTGAGTACCAATAATGTTAGCAATAGTTGTTCTGATCCTCTTTCTTCATGTTACTATGTAGGCAGAGCATGCTGGTTGCTAGATCAGCACACTATGCAGTAGTCTTTTTATTCAACAATGTTCTATCAAGTGCTCAGTATCTTCTGTTCTAGGCACTGACATGATCATAAAGTAGTGCAGCAAAGTGAAAAGACTATTTAAACCATGATACCTTCAAGAAATAGACAAGGCTACTGTCTCAAGACACATGGAAAGAAGTTCCCATCACTTAAATTCTTCCTTTTGAATTCCATTAAGTATACATGAGATAAGAATATAGTAAATAATTCATGACTCTTCAGAAAAGGAACAAATGGAGTAGGATACATCGCTCCAGTGAGAATCAAGAGTGAACTTGTCCACACCATTGACTCTAAGTCACCAAACGTAAAATTTGAGAATTGTGCCACTTATTTTGGACTTTGGAACCATGGAGTACAAACACATATATCAACACCAACACATTTAAAATATCTTGTCCCCTAAGGCTGTTTTAAATATATCCATCGAAACCTTTTTTTTTGGCTGCTAAGTGTATGTTGCTAAGCAGTTTACATTATTATACTGGATAATTATATGAAAACTGTTAAATTTCTTGCACGTTCTCATTTTATTCTGTAAAAATTCTGTCCACTGCCCAAGAAAACTTACCGAGCATTGAAAAATTTTTTTCAGAAGCCAATTTTTGTCTTCTGGATATTGGCACTTTATCAAAATGTATTATAGGACACACTTAGCTAGAAATCCTAAGTGTGTTAATTACCATTTATGTATGAGAAAACTATTATATCTGTAAATGCAAATGAATACAGTATTCTACATTATAAACAGACATATTTTTTTAAGCTTGAGTTTTACTCTGGCCGAGGAAGTACCAATATGCAGATTGACAGATAATACCTGTGAGAGGAAGATACTCCATTTCAATAATGTTCTTTCTAGACTCAATCAATCAAGAAGTTCTTATCTTCAGCAATCATTTTGGAAGCCTTTTCCATGTTCATATTTTTCCAGGACAAATCACCCTGTCAACATGAAGCAGCAGTGGATCTTCTGGAGAAAGAGACTAATAGTGCCAATTGGAATGGGGACACTATATATAAACTCCACTGTGTGAGCAATAAAATGCATCTCTGTTATTTTCCTTCCAGCCATGCCTTCCACAATAAGGTTTATCATAAAATCACAATTGCCTTTTGAAAGAAAACATTTGCTATATAACTTTGTCGTGAAAGTAAGAACTAATTAATATTGGATTTGTTGAAACTCTGCTCATTTCTTTTAGTAGATCATTGGATTTAGGACTATCAATTATGACAACTAATTGTGGGACATCAATTGTTGTAATCAGGCTATCTTGGTTTAAATATCACCTTCGCCATTCACTAATTTTTTTTTCTCCTTCAACCTATCATATAAAATCCTCTATCTTGGTTTCCTCATCTATAAAGTAAGATTAATGCTAAAAAAAGGGTAAATTATCAATTCAAGCATTAATTTAGACATTGTAAAGCTAATAAATGGGGAAAGATTACATCAAGGCCAAGCATAAAATAAGCAAATATAAACAGATCAGTGTCATCATTATATTTATGACTCCGTCTTAACCAAATTCATTTTTGCTCTACAATTATTGTAATCGTATCTTGGTTAATCTGTAAAGTAAGAGTGAACATGGTATCTGGGTTCACATTTTTACTCTATGCTCAAATAATATGAAAACTCCAATTAGTAAAAATCCTTTTTGAATAGAGCTTTAAATAAATTGAATTCTTCCTTTGCTGAAAGTAACTTCAACTGATGTAATTTGGTTTTGAATGTCCTAATGCATTTACTTTATTTATAGAAGGTTTACACTTGACATACGGCAGATTTGGTTAAAGTAATACAATAGTTTTATTCTTCTGCAAGACTCTAAATACACACATAGTGAAGAAGGGAAGTGCATTAGGAATCTAGGGACAGAATTCAATGCTAAATAGTAATTGAAAAAGATGTGTTGCTTGGAAACTGCAGAGAGCACTGCTTTGTTTCAAGTGAAGGGTAATACAAATCATGCATTAAAATGGTAGAAGCTTTTTAAAATTTCAACAGTGCAATTGATCAGAGTTTTAATAAACTCTGACACATAACTTAGAATGGAGCATTTAAATCATATAGGTTGTTCACCAAGATAACCCGCAAGAACTGAAAGATTTTTATACTGAGGTTTGGTTACATACCTTTTGCTGCTACTGGTTATGGTTGCATAAACTGGACTTAGATTAGGGGTAATGAAATATTCCTTCAAAGAATAATCACCCTTTCAGAAAAACCTGCACCTAATCAGAGGTGTCACACACCATTGAGTTTTGTGCAAAGGACTTGCTGTTTAATAGCTGTTTGGTGACATTTGCAATTGGATGCAGTTATTAAACAATGTAAGATGCTAATTTGTTACTTGGTGGGAAGAAAGGGTCCTATCACTCCCTCCCAATTTCAGAACATGATGACCCTGGAAGTTAATGAAAATAAAGAGATTCACACAGAGAGCAAAATCCACAAGGCAGGGGCAATGACTATACTCAAATCTGTTTGATTTCTTGAAGGATGAAATTCAAATACTTACAGACAAGGCATCTGAATGTGAGGTGTTCACACCATTATTAATTTCCCCCTCCTGAAGATTCATTATATGCAAGTCCTCACCTATAGTCCCGAAACTTACTCTAAATTGGAAAATAATTTATCCTGCACATAGAGTAGTTTCTTAAACACTGGTATTTTCAAAATATGCTTTTTATTTGACTCTTAATCGAATCATTTCTTAGCAAATTATAACTTAGCATTAAACTTATTTAAACATGGTCATCAAAAGGTGGCTTTTAGTTCATTTTAAACGGTTGATTTTATATCAATTGTGCTTATAAACAGTTTAACAGATGATAAATACCTATTGAGTCCTATTGTATACCAACAACTCTTCTTTAATTTTTAAACACAATTAACTGGTAAGTTAAACATAATTTATGAAAATAAATTCTCAGACTTTAAGATTGTAAATCTTCTCAGAAGTTAACGTAACTTTTGTATGACTATTGTTAGTAGATTTTCATATCTTTTCTCCCTATTTGTAAAGTAATATGGTTAAGAATATATGTATATGGTAATGAACAACCATAATTTAGAATGAAATTAATCAGATCCAGAACCTACATAAAGGTATTTAATTAACACTACAAATATTATAGTAATTTACAACTCTAATGGCAAACACCTCTAAAAATAAAACTGAAAGTGAATTTTTGTTGCCTATGTATGCTACAAGTAGTATTAAAGTTACTTTAAAGAAATATCTTTTTATTTGACTATTTTTCAGACTAGTAATAGTTCTGATATTATTTTAGTAAACCTTAATTTGTAATACATCTACAATTAGTAGTGAAAAGTTTGAAAATAAATATATAATTATTCTGGTAAACATAATTTTTTTTACTTCTTAAGTGTAAGTTTCATAACTGACTACTGGTCACTTAAGATAAAGTAGATTTGTCCAAGGTAACATCACAAAAACCTAGCTCACTCAGAAAAACAGATTGACTTCTTCATTAAACTAGAATATCCTAGAGGATAAATTGTAATCTGATTGTAGATTTTCAGGGGCCATTTTGAGGCAACAAACAGCACCTCAAAATATGCCATATCAAATAGAACAGAAAAGTGGGGGAAGTTGTCTTGTCGCCACTATTAAATATTGTACTAAATACTTGAAATTTGCTAAGAGAATAGATTTTAAAAGTTCTCATTGAAAAAAAAAGTAACTGTGAAATGATGTGTGTTAATCAAATTTAATGTGATAATCCTTTTGCAATATAGATATATATGAGATCACTGTTGTACACCTTAAGTTATTTCCATGTTATGTGTCAATAAAACCAGGAAGAAACTGTGTTTCAGAGGTGACAGTCTTTGTCACCACTTCTGCTCATTGTTCATTGACCTAAACTGGATCAACCATAAGGCCACAAGGAGACCTAGAAGAGCAATATATCTTTTCTTCAAAATGGGAAGAACCAGAAATAAAGGTTGAATAACTAATTACCATTGATAGGTTTTATTCTTAGCATTGTCTTAGAGATAACGATAAGACAGGTGCTTATAAAATATAAAATGCCTTGTTCAAGATCACATAGAAATTAAGTTTTAGAATCAGGATGTAAGCAGATATTTGTGAACTCCAAATTCAGTGCTCTTTCTGCTATAACTTTGGTTATAATTGTATTCAGTTCTCATCATTTCTCATATTCAATTCACATCTATTTCAAGAGACTGTATAATAAACTTGTTACCACTGGTTTGTGCAAAACCAGTCCTAATTCTTTTCTATCTTTCTCTAGATCATTGTCTCAACTGCAACCATTAGTATTTCATGTAGAAATGTGCTTAGCAACATAAGATTCTACTTCAGTCTTCTCTTCTACCTCAGGCACTTGGCATGACTACCCAATCAGATACACATTTCAGGATTATCCTCAGCTTTCTAATTCCTCCCATTGAAGGTAACCCCTAAAGATCAGCTCTCAGAAATGTGTATTCAGTCTTACACTTCTGTGCTAATGCTTTCAGGTATACAAGAAAAATTGCTCTGACACTTGTTTAAAACTCAGGAAGGGCATTATTTGAGACTCTTCTAATAGGGACCAAGTTTTGCACTAAAGGAGAGGTATTGGATGCCACTGAAGGAAAAGGTAACAGAGTTTCTAAATACTGATGTGACCTAGTGGAGAAGTACAAGAGGATCGTAGTGAGGAGGGTTGATTGATGTAAGTAGATCATTTGTGTTTACTAATTGGTATTATTAAAGTTAGACTACTACCCTCACATAAATACTGGGAAACAGGGCCCATTTTTTTTTTTTTTGGATGACTGGATAAAAAGGATGTCTCCATCCAGATCTTTAAGAAAAATATTCTTGAGTTGTAAAACTAGTAAGAGACTAGATTTACATTTCAAAGTAGCATGGAAAGAATTTACAATTACAATTTTTTCTTAAGTAAATATTCTAAGAAAAGGAAACCAGAGGCATAGGGTCAGAAAAACAATCTATATAAAGTTTAGTCAGGTTGAAAAGGAACATTGAGGTTGCCTTGGTCTCTGTTTTGCATCACTCTTCTCCATGCTGGGGTGACAGCATCTTTCCCAGCCCTGGGCATTACCCTATTCCCATCTGTATCCTTCCCTAGCTTATGAGATATGCCCTCTTCTAAGAGATCAAGTTATGTCATATCACACTTTTCCATTAAAAATATTTCCTGACCCCTGGATCATATAAAATACATTTGCAACTTTAGAATTATCTTCTAGCACTCAATTTGTTCTAACTGCACATCTCATATTCCATCACACTAATATTTTCATTAATCTTTAAAGACAAATTTCACTACACTTCATCTTGCACATTCCACTCACTTCTAAAATGGACTTTCTGAGGATGATGTCACCAAGAGGGTGATAAAGGAAGTTCATGGCTTCCCTGCCAAAGGTAACAAGTAAAAATTAACCTGAAAGACATCACATTAAAAGAGTCCACAACTCAGGGTGAGATTGAAACACTCCCTCGCACCTCAGAGACGACACCAAACTGTAGATTATACAGGAGGGGACACAGGAAATTCAAACTTCATTGGATACAATATGAATGGAGAGAAATAACTGGAGATTGTGGGGGAAAAAAGTCCACAAAAAGTTGACCAAAGAAATAAAACCAGAAAGCAAAAGACAAAATGGCAAAGCAAGGCCTATCTTTCAATCACCTTTGATGTGAATGGACTGAACTCACAATCAAAAGGCATAAGCAGTCAGAGAGATTAAAAATCAAAACCCATGTATAGGCTCCTTACAAGAAATTCACTGTAGCTATAGAGACAAATGCAAACTTAAAGGTATGGAAACTGATACTCCAAGACAATGCAAGCTATTAAAAGGCAGGAACCATGATGCTTATATCAGAAAGAAATTCCAACATAAAAGGTAACAAGAGACAAATATAAAGCTTTTATAACGATAAGAGTCAGTAAAGCAGTAAACTATAATAATTACACTGGTCAACAAATTTTTATAAAAGTCATGTTACTGAAATAAAATTAGGCATTTCCTATTGATTTGTATGTGCTCAACAAAAATATGACAGTCAAATTCTATTCTTGGCTCTAGATTTTTTTTTTTTTTGTAATCTGTGGTGAAACATACAAAATGAATTATATGAAATATTTTCAAAACGAGAGCTAATAAAAATTTTTCAGGGTTATATTCATGTTAAGCACACCAAGATACTACATATTAGGGCCTTTTTAAGTCAGTAACAATCTCATCGTTGACCAGTGTTATCAATATATATGTACCCAACACCGAAATATATAAAATATCAACAGAACTACAGAAGATATCCACATAAACATAGTCATAGTAGCAACCTGCTCACAGCAATGGACAAACTATCAAGACAAAATGACATAACTTGATGACAAATCAGATGAGCTGGACTTAATATTTACAGAACATTCCACCCTAAAACACCAGATACACACTTTCATTTAGTGAGCATGGAACATACTCAGGAATGAACAATATGTTGTAACATAATCAAGTCTCGGTAAATTTGTGAAGACTGAAATCCTATCAAGCGTTTTGTCAGATCGTAATAGTCTGAAACTAGAAATCTACCAGAAAAAGGGGAAAAAATATTAATCTGTAGAGAATAAACTACATGCCGCAGAAAAATGTTGGATCAATGGTGAAATAAAAACATGGCGGGTGATGGGTGGACACTGCTGAGTTCCAAGATCTCAAATATAACTTCATTTTACCAGAGGAGGAACATTTCAAAATAGGCTGAAAGTGAAAGGGACTAATTCAGGCTAACTCCTGGGATGGAAGATTACTGCAAAAGAATGAGACAGAGGCATGAAGAAATAGAGCATTTGGGGGGAACTGAGTGCTCTTGAAGCACAAAATATGAATAATGTAGCCGGGAGGGAGGTGGAAGAGGGGAGAGCAAATTGAAGTCTGAACTAATTAGGAAAAACCTATAAAGACTTCAAATGCTATCCAAAGCAATTTAGAATTTATCCTGTCAGGAGATGAGACTGAAGTCCAGAGTCTTTATACCATTTGTTCAAGTCACAGAGTTTTCTAGTGAGAGAGGAGATAGGGCCTTGTCTACAGCTTGATAGCTAATGAGTGTTTGTTTCTTCAGAATATGTTGTACTCAGTAACTAACATTGAATCCTGATACTCCTATGGGATAGAGATAAGTTTGCCTCACTTTTCAAGATGAGACTGATTAATAGAACTGATGTATCAAGGCCACAGTACAGTCCTTTTGAATTAAGGATTAAAGTTAGAAACATTTCAATGTTGAGCTTATTTTTCTGTATTTTGCCTCTGTAAATTGCATGTTATAATTTTTGATTCACTATCATAATATTCCAACTGATCTTTAAAATTCATAAAATTTTCTGACCTAAAATTACAAGACAGAATAAATATCCAACTCAGAATCTGTTGACAATTAAATACATGAGAAACATGTTGAAAAACTAAAATAAAGACGCCTAGTATAGACAGGGTGAGACAATACATTTCCCCACACCCATGTATTACGTGACAGAGAATGAAAACATGGTGCAGTAACTGTACAATTAAATAACAGTTAAGAATGAAAGTTAAGTTTTTCAGGTGAAACTATTTTTTCATTACTTGGTATGCTTCCTAGGTAGACTGTCCCTGTGTGTGTTACTTATTACTTGGAAATATTAATTTCAATAATCTATGTAAAAATAGACGAATTCTAAAGACAGATTGCTTAAAGATTTATTTTTTTATTTATGCATAGAAGAACTGGCATATAGGCCAGAAGTGTGGGGGGGTGAGAGGATTCACCAGAGACAGAGTGAGGAGCAGAACAGGTAGATCTACTGAAGTGCACTGCTGAGGGGAGCAATGGGTAAGATAGGAAAGGTCTGCTGTGCCACGCGGGTCATCTTCCTGGCCAGGTGGGGATTGAACTCACACCACAGTGGCTGGTGATAGTTTTATATTGCTGAGACTTTAACCCCTGTGCCACCAGGGAGGCCCCAAGACAAATTGGTTAAATAGAATGATTGTAATGCTCTCTGAAAGTTGCTGAAGCTCAGAGTTTACAGTGTGCCTACCTCACTTTATCATCAGGATGATCCACTGACTGACAGGTTTTTGAATTATTGTCATTTCTTTATCCTTGGAATGTGTGTGGCTACCAGGGAGAAGCGAGATAATTATAATAGTATATTCCCCCTCAGAGGGGGAATATGAACTCATTTGAGACATCTCCCTCCTCAGTGACAAACAGCCATGCCTGGTTCATGACATCATGGTCACCCCAAATTTGTAGATAGTTGAGGTACCACAGAGCTCAGTTCCTGGTGAGTGGGGTCCTTAACTATTTTAACAAGTGACCAAGGAGGCACAAAGAAACCCTTAGGGTCACAGAGACGCTTGGTGGCAAGGACCAGGATCCAGATGGTCTCATTCTCCGCTTTACTGTTTTTTTTAGCCATTTAACTCTTTCTTCTCTCTCGATATGTTTTGGGTGAAGGAGCAGTGGTCTCTTCATAGCTCCTGGCACTAGGCCACCACCTCAACTCACATCTGGAGTCCCAGACACACCTAGAAATGCTGTGGCTGCCAACGCCATCCCAGCCCCGCCTTCAGAAGAAGGGATGAAAGAGGACCAGCATTTTTTGTACCTCTTCATCTCTTGCACCACTGGGAGTGGCAGGGGCAACCAGTAATCATTTCAAAATGTTTAAAACATGATATATGTGTTATATTTCCATTAACAGAGTGATGAATGAATATAATTTATAGTTTTACTAAACTGTTAATTTTAAAAAATATTTCAGCCCTAGGCTCTATAGTTCTATAGAATTATATATATAGAAATATATATGTGCAAATATATTTGCCTAATTCTATACATCCGCTTTAATATTGAAATGTTTTTAAACCTCTTTTATCTCTTCCCTAGTAACATTTATGGATTAAGGATACTAATGGCATCTCAGTTCATAAGTCAAATAACATTTTTTATTCCTCATTTTCCTCTTGGCATTAGGCTTGACACTATTCACTGTTGTATTCTTTTAGACACTTTGCTACTTGAATAACTGTCCATGCTTACCTTCCCCCTTTTGCTCTTCAGCTTCATTTCACTCATCCTCTGAGCCTTAGTTTTCATCTTAAAGGCAATGTTTCCAAAGATTGCATTTTTACTTGTCTTCTGTTCTATATTCATTCCCTAGGCTATCATAACCATATTCTTTATTTTATCACCTAAGTAACAAAAATTCTCGGCTTTACCTGCTTCTTCTGTTTTCTTACACTCATCCCATATACTACATACTCAAAACCTAAATCAAAATCTTCCCTTTTCAAATACATCCCACTTTTGTACTCCCTGAGAAAATGGAGCAACCATTCATCAGTGACCCACACCACAAATGCCATTATTATCCTAGATTCCACCTTTTGTTCTCCCTCTTTGCCCCATATTAAATCAGTAGTGAAATCTATACACTTTTAATTCCTAATCATTTTTTAAACCTTGTCATCATCTCTATCTTAATGCATTTTGCTCTGACCCTGTTATATTTTTCATGTAGGTTATTACAGCTAATAAGTGACTTAGCTCTTTCCCAGGCTGCCCTAGTTAGTCCTCCTTGCACTATTTGAATTATCTTTCAGTGATAAATATAAATATCATGTTGCTTAAAAATATTACCTCTGGATTAGCATTAACTAAATGACTAAATATAATTTCATCAACATAATCAGGACTTTCCATGATCTGTTGAAAAAAACTTTTTTAGCTTTATTTCTACCTGCTCTGTACAATAGGACCTAAATTATTACCTGATTACCTGATATTCCATTTCATGAGTTACCCAAAGACCTTAAAGTGAAGGCAAAATTTTTCCTCTTACATATAACCAAGTTCTACCTGTAATTTCTTTAAAAAAAAAAAAAAGTAAAGCTAGCAAAAAACAAACCTATTCCACTTTCTGAAAATAATGTTTTCATCAAGATTGAGGCATGTTAGACTTTATTCTGTGAAACTGGGGTAGATAGGGTTTTACTTGAGAACCATCTGGTCCCTTACATACAGTTGCACCCAGATTTTTATAGAAAACTAAGCTATGAATCAATGCTTTACTGCGGGTTGGGGTTTCAATTCAGGAACACTGGCTAACCCCCAGGTTTTCAGCATGATTACATTTATCTATATTTAAAGCACAAAGGAATCAACACGCTGGAAAGTAATTGCTCTGTTGCCATAGGGAAAGAGATTAGGAAAACTGTGAGTTTAAGGAAGAAACTGCCTGTGTAGTAATCCCTTTTATTATCTACTCTAAGCCATAAATGAGTCGATCCCCAGCCTAATAAATAATTATGTTGTGAACTATGAGGTCAGAGGACTTTAGCAAGATTGTTCAGAAGTACAAGGATTAGAAACTTTCCATATTCCTAAGGTCATATTATCTCTTTTAAAAGTATGTTTTTGACAGCACTGAATGCAATGCAGATGCTAATGCACACAGCAGGGGAGAACAATTACCAAAACCATTCATTTACTAGGTGATCTCTAAGGTCCCTTCTAACTTTCAAATTCTATGCCTATGTCTAAATTAGAGTCATTTTCATTTGAATTGACAAAGCTAATCATATGTTTTAATTAAGATATGTTCCTTTCATTAAGTGACTGTGTCAGATCAGGGAATTATGTTTATGAGAACCCAAAATTTATCTGAAAAGTCAAGGTCATAGAGCAGGCAGAATTTAGACAATGTTCATGATCACACAAAACAGGTTTGCTGGCAGAGCCTGTGTTAAGATCTTTTTGTCAACTGTGCAGGGAGAACAGAGGAACAGAGAGACAAATGTATAGAAAAGCCAGATGGGAACAAATGGAGATAAACATAGAGTAAAAATGCATCCTCATGAAAGGGGGAGGAATGTTCAATCACAGGGTATTGACCTACCTTGCTTGTCTTAGATACTGTGCTTGCATTTGTTGTACTGTTTGAAACCTTGTCCCAATCAGGACAACAGGAGCTCAGGAGAGACATGTGGTGAGAGGGATTCAAGGACCCAGCAACAAGGTGAGGGCCAAGAAGTGGAGGGAGTGAGTGCTTCTGAGATAGGTTGCCTGGGGCATAAGCTTGAAGGAGTCTGCAATCACGATCTTATCCAGACAGGTCAAGGCCGGTCACCCATGGAGTTCTTCCTGAGGCCCCAAAATGGAACTGATTCTTTCAGTGCAGTCTCACTTGTTTTTTTAAGATTTGTTTTTGTTTTCTTATGCACACAAGAGCTGGGCTGTAGCTCAGAGGTGGGGTGTGGGGGAGTGAGAGGATTCACCAGAGACAGAGTGGGGAGCAGAACAGGTGGATCTACTGAAATACACTGTTGAGGGGAGCAGGAGAGATCTGCTGCACCATGTGGGAATCTTCCTGGCCAGGGTCGAACTCAAAGCCACAGTGGCTGGTGAAAGCTTGATAGCACTGAGACTTAACCCCTGCATCACCAGGGAGGCCCAGTGCAGCCTAGTTTTGATCTCACCATGTTTGGCTCTCTCAGGACCACCAAGACAGCTGCCATCAACTCCAGATGTACCAGTCTCCTACTTGCTCAGCAGCCACTGTCCTTTTGGGGATAGTGGATGTTTCACAATGACCCCAGGCTGGTAGGTACAACAACGCTTCTAGTTATTTGAAGGAGACTTTTGGAACCCTTGGCATCATTTTCATGGGTTTTAATGGTAAGCAGAGGCAGCAAGACAGCAACTTGAGCCTCCTTCCTCAGGGTCACACTCCTTTTTTATCCCTTTCCTCCTAGTCATAGGTGTGTACACATACACATGTGCGCACACGCATGCTCAAGTGTCCATAATCAGGTATGTGTGCCCCACATTCATGCACCTTCCATGTTAACAAGGTCAAGGTCGCAGGTGATAACCACAGAAGGCAATGGTGTAAAAGCCTGATCATCTTCATTTACCCTACCATGGGCTCATTCATCTGCAATGGCTAGAAGCTGGGGAGGCTCAGGATTCTGTGTAGGAGAGACAGGTGCCTTTCATGGTCATGAAACCAGCCACCAGTCGTGTCAGGTGTGTCCCTGTTTTTTCTGGTATGTGGCACTCACCTGACTGTAGTTATGCATTCAAGGAAGCCCCAGGAGTCTGGGCGGGGAGATGCGGTGTCTGTCAAGAAGGCCAAGCTCGCCACTTACAGCCCAGGTGTGTCAACTTCATCCTTGCCCAACAGTCAGTATTCTTTGGGGAAGTGGACAGTGGTGGTGCTCACAGGTCTGAAGTGGGCTAGAAGCCAAGGAGACATGGGATGGGTTTTGTAGCTGGTAGCAGTTGAGCCTTGGTGTAGGGCAAGTGAGAATGACCAGGTTTTTGCGCCCTCCCCTCAATGACAGACCTCTGCAGGCCTATGCGCATGCCTGATGGCGGACACCTGGAATAGGGTGTGGGCCTGTGTGAGTGGGCACAACTGGGCCAGAGACGGGGCTTTATAAGCAGCAGCAGCCGCCGCCGCCGCCGTCGCCGCAGCGAGAATAGAGCGTGGAGCCGAGGACTGTTCTGGGTGCAGAAGAGACCACAAGATCTTGCCAGAGAGCCCAAGAAGGTGAAGATTCGGCAGGGGCTGGGAGGCCTGCCAGCCTCCTGGCCCCCCGGCCCCATTGCCTGCCCTGTACCTGGATGCCTCCCTACAAGAAACCAATAAAAAGCCTAAAAGGCCACCAAGAGGTCCAGAACTCCTTGCCTTTTGACCCGTCTGTGCAGCTCCACAGTGAACCTGTCCTTCCTGTGCCTTTCTTGCCCCTACACTTGGTGAGCTGGAAATAAATGTCCCTGCTTCTCCTTAGGCAGAGAGAGGGGCCTCCAGCAGCCATATCAGGCTATGGGAATTCACAGGAATTCAATTTCAACTTCAACTCCAGGGGTGGGGTGGGGAACCTGGGTCCTCCCAACCTCTGTGCAGTAGTTCTAGAGCTATGTCTCCAGAAAATTTAGACCATCTTCTCCCCATTCCCTGCTGTGTCTGGAGGGTGGGCAGTGCACACAAGCAGTGATGTACTCCCACAATGCTTAGCTGCCATCTCCACCCTCTCTCTTTTTGGCCATCCACTTTAATAATGCAAGTGCATAGATAACACTGGGTAACAAATTTTTACAAAAGTCATGTTACTGAAATAAAATTAGTCATTACCTATCAAACTGTTGGAAGGTGGTGAAGTGGAATTCACTTTTGCCCATTCTTTTAAAAAAACTCTCTGCTTATTCCCACTTCACAAATCAACGCTTTACTTACAAGTAGAACTCAGGTAAAATCTGCTTCTGTTGGGAGAGCTTCTCTACCTTCCAGGCTAGGGCAGGTTGCTCAATTATATGTTCCCATGGCACTTTTTTTTTAAACATTTAACACTTCCATAATTACTTTTTCAGCATCTGTCTTTCAAACTAAATTGTAAAACAGCCAGCACAAGGATGCTGTCTGTCTCTGTCTTAAGCACCTCTGTCTCCCCAGTGCTTGGCAATAGTAAATGTTCAATAATTCATTAAATGAATGAAGGAAAATAAGTTAAGCAATGTAACACCCTAAAACATCCATTTCATGTGTTTCCACCACATGAAAATCATTGATGATTTATGCAAGAACAATTTCAATGTGGTAGTTGTCCCAGGGGGAATAAAAGGAAAATGAAAAAAATAAATAAAATGTATTTCCAGGAAATGCTCCTGACATTTCAGATGTGTTGGACTAGGAAATTGTAACAATTGGTGAAAATGAAAGTACCCTTTGTTCACTAATAGTTACCCACTGACTTGAATGACTGCTCACAACCTTGTAAACAATGAGATCAGCAAGAAATACTGCAATAAATGCTTTGTGAAATTTCTTTGAGAATGCCAAATATAAGTCACAGATTTTTCTGATTTCCAGCTAGAGCAAAATGGGAATTATAAAATCATTACTTATAATCATAATGCATTTGATTTCCCATAGTCCAGGAAGTACTGACATTTGAAGTGTCAGACATACACATAGAAAGGCCAAGTTCAAAGAAAAAATTGCCAGGACTTTTAATCGCCCACCCATTCTACCCCCACCCCTAACAAATACAGAACAATCTGGTAACCTCCTGGGAAGTCAATGCAGCAGAGATACTTCTGGAGATTTGAGTTTGGCCTGTTCTTTCCCTTGGGAACCTCATTTGTCAGGCTGGTCTCAAGACAGTCCCACAATAATCCTGCCGCAGGACTCAAGAGAGCACAAAAAGGGTATAATTGACATTTATTTTCTGTTAAAATTCTTCCAAGGACAAAGAAGAGGTCTAGGAAATAGTTCCCACAATAAATATTGCTCTTTATTTAAAAAGAATTTTTGTAGATTTTGTTCTTTCCCAAGTGATTTAAACACAAAAGCATTGCCCCTGTAATGCAACAAAATAGTGTTGAAGATAGATCAATAGAAATTGCTCAGAAATTTAAAATCTAAACAAAGGAGGGTAATTTTTAAATGAAATGTTGACACATTTTGATTTTTGTCACTCTGGGGATCTGAACTAGATAGCACTTCTTTCTTAGTGGCTCTAGTGTATGAGAGATGTCCTTTTACTCTTTAAAATATTTTTTAATTGTAGATTGAAGTAATATATTATAGGACTTTATTTCAATTTTATTCAACATTCACTATCTCAAAGGAAAAATTAAAATGCAAAAGATTACTCTAAGTATGTTAGAATGAACACAATAGCTTTACTCAGTAAAGAATCAATGGGGCTAAGGTTTTGCATATTGAATATTTTTAACAATGAAGCTGGTGAAAATGAAATGAATTAAGTGCTATAATTTAATAATGTATAATTGTGGCAATAAGGTTTCTAGCTCCTATTTCTAACATTTTTAACCTGAGAGGGTGAGGTGCAGGCTGGGAAGGTAAGGCCCTTGAAAAGAATTTAAAGTAGGTACTGTTTGGATAATTAGGACAATCAATATTCAAGTTTGTCCTTCTGTGGCTATCATCTATTCCTCTAATTTGTCTCACTAAGATGTTTTTATTTTAATACACAAATGTAGATTAGTACTAAGTTTTCCTTGGTGTGTGTTAAAAACCAAAACACTGGATTATTGAAACTTTTAGCCATGAAAAATTGGATTATCTTGATAGAAAGTAGAAGACTGTTTCTACTAATTATCAGGGTCCTCAATCTAAGAAGTAAACAAAAGTAGGTAATGACCCTCTCTGTGTAATATTCATAACATATAATGCTGGGAGCCAAATTTGCTAATCTGTAAGGAGTATTTATAGGAATTTTTTAGAAAAAAATTTTTGGAATAGAAAAATTTCTTCTCTTCTATGGTTTTCAAGTTACTCTGTATTTTTTATAGCTGGCCCAGCACTATTTTGTTAAGGAATTAAGTCCAGCAAAGACTGTTATTGTGAAGATACACATATCCAGTAAGGCTGTGCTCCAGTGTAGCATCAATTCAAACTATACTGCAAATCTATAGTAATCAAAGTGGCATGACACTGCAAAAATGGACACATGTATGAATGGATTTGAATTGAGATCCCAGAAATAAACCAGCACTCAGATGGATAGTTAATCTATAACAAAGCCAAGAGTATACATTAGAGGAAAGAAATTCTCTTCAACAAATGGTGGTGGGAAAACTGGACAATCGCATGCAGAAGAATTAATCTAGACCACTATTTATACCATACACAAAAATAAACTCAAAATGGATACAAGAATTGGATGTAAGACCTAAAATTATAAAATACAAAGAAAACAGAAGCAAAACCCTTCATGATACTTTTTAGGGATGTCTTTAAGGAGATTCAAAATAAAAGCAAAAAATAAACATGTTGGGACTATATCAAACTAATAAAGCTTCTATACAGCAAAATAAATTATCAACAATATGAAAAGACACTTTATTTAAGAGGTGAGAAATTTGCCTACCATGCATCTGACAAGAGGCTAATATCTAAGATATACAAAGATCTCATATAACTCAACAAAAAGTAAGCAAATAACCCAATTTAAAAAAGAGGACACAAGAACCAAACAAATATTTATCCAAAGAAGACATTCAGATGGCCAACAGAACCAAGAAAAAAATATTTGCTATCACTTAATATTACAGAAATCAATGAGACCACCTCAGGATGACCCAAACCAAATGGCCAGAAGCAAGAGTGTTGGTGAAAGTGAAGAGAAAAAGGAAACCTTTATACACTGTTGGTGCAAAGGTAGACTGGTCCAGCTCCTATGTAAAGAAGAATGGAGGTTTCTCAAAATATTAAAATTATTTCTAGTATATGATCCACCAATTCCACTCCTAGGAATCTTCCTGAATAATGCAAAAACACCAATTCTAAGAGATGTATGCACTCCTGTGTTGTCTGCAGCATTATTTATAGGCATATTATGAAAACAACATAAATGCCCAAGAACACCTAAGTAGATTAGATGTGGTATGCGTGCACGCACACACACACACACACACACACACACACACACACACACACACACACTGGAATACTACACAGTTATTAAAAAAAAAGGTGAACATTGCCCTTTGTAACAACGTGAATTAAGCTGGAGGGGATTATACAGAGCAAAATAAGCCAGAAGGAGAAAGACAAACATTGTATGGTTTCATTCATATATGGAATATAGAGAAAACAAATGGGCCTGACAAAACCAAACAAAGAACAAGCCCTAGAAATCTGACAGTAAATTTGAGGCTATCTGAGTATGAGGGGAAGTGGCTAGCAAAGAGGGGAGGGGCCCAATTGAATATGGTAGATGAGTTTGGGTTCCTTCATAGTGGGGTTGTGTGTGGTAAAGTACATAAGAGGATGTGTAAACCTTTACCCCTAAATCATGCATAGTGTTGTAAACCAATGTTGCCTTTAAAAAATGAAAAACTGCATTTACCTAAGTCAAGTTGCATATGCAATCAAAATATCAGCTCTGAAATTTCATCATATAGTATTACATACTATCTTCTATTACTCTAGTTACCATGCAATGCTTATTTCCCCAAACTCACTTTCCAAAGTACTGGTATATTTTTCTGATATTCCCAAAATATCAATATCATATAAAAATATAATTATTTCTGAATACATTTCATGGGAATAAAGAAAAGCAATATTAATTCCAAAAGAATAGACCACTTTTAGCACCTATTACTTAAAATATAAACTTAAAATTTTCCTTTAAAATATAAAATTTGCTTACTTTAAAAATTACTAATCTCCTTCTACAAAGATAGTTACCTACCATTGAGCATTTAGCAGAATCTCTTTCGAATTTATAATAAATTGTAATTTTCAAGAGCATATGTTTTACAAAATAGAGCTAGTGTGCTTTGAGAATGTAGGTGTAATCCTTTGTCACGGTCCTGCTAGTCTTATGTGGGTCACTCCAATTTAAGTTGTATGTGTTGTCAAATCAAGCATGATTTTAAAAGTTTTCCCTATTAGCTTGAACCACCATTACAGACTTAGCTTTAAAATATTATACATTTTCATAAGCAATGATACTACACTTATGTCCATTTATGTCAATAATGACGTGATAATTACCATTTATAATATTATTATTACTATGATTGTTGTTTAAACCTCCCAGTACACAGTATATTGTTATCACAGCCTGAGCTAAGATAAATTTTGCTAAGGAGAAGTTGGGTGCTGTTGTAACAAAAACCTACAAGTGTGAAAGTCACTTTGGAACTGCACAACAGATGGAGAGCTGGAAGAGGTGTGAATGTGTGATAGAAAAAAAATCTATAATGCCATGATAGGATTGTTAAGGGTAGAAATATGGATTGTAAAGACCATTCTGCTGAGTGCTCAGACAGATATGAGGAACATGTTATTGGATGATGGTATAAACGTCATTCTTGATATAATGATGGTATGAACCGTCATTCTTTAATTTAATGTTTTCCTGTTCCAGAGTTTAGTGGAAGGTAGAAATTACAAGTGGCCAATTGGAATATTTAGTTGAGATTTCTAAGCAAAGTGTTGAAGGAGTATCTTGGTTTCTCTCACTACTTACAGTAAAAAGTAAAAAGAGAGAAATATCAATAAACGGAAGAAGAAATTGTTAAGCAGTAAGCAAAATGAAATTAGAAAGTAGGAAAGCATGTTCAGAAGAAAGCACTAAGAGTGTGGCTCACTGGCCATTTGGATAAGATGTTATGTTGGTATTAAACATGAACACAACCATCTCAACAGAGGCCAGGAATAATAAAGATGCGATTGCAGCAGCAAGAATACTGCCAACTGGGGCTAACGGAAACAGAGAAATCGCGGTTTTTGTTAGGCTTGGATCGCGAGATTGCTAAAACAGAAAGAGAAAGTCTCATAAGATTCAAACCAACTGATTACAACCACAATATGAATTTATTGGGAGGAGGCAATCCACATTATAATAATATAAGCAAACAAATCAATTGCCAGCAAAAGAGGGGAAGGTAGTGAGCCTCTTGGCATGACTTGGGAGACTGGCAGCTCATTCTGTCAGGTCACAGTGCAGTTTCTGGCCATTGTATGTCTGCAAGAAGGCAAAGACTGCTTCTCAGAGTGAGAGTTCCAGGCAAGTGTTGCCAGAGCCTATGGAAAGCTTAGAGATTAGGGAGGGCGGGTTCGTAATCATCTCCCATCGTCTCAGAGTTGGTGCCTATATTTATACCACTTTTCAGAGGCATATTATTGAAATTGCCTGTTAATTGTAATTTAGGAAAGACCTCTCAACACAACCAGGTTTTATCTACCCTTGACTTTTGCTTATTTATCAGTCCTCATGAACAAATAGTTGCTTTTTAATGGTATAACTTAAGCATCTCTCTCTCAGTCACCCCTACCTGTCCATTATTCCAATGTCAATACATATATCTTGATTGATCAGGGTCATTATACTATCAACACAGATGATAATGGGAGAGAATGAAAGAAAATTACTGGACTTCCTATGGTCTACAAATCAGGACAATAAAATTTCTCCATCTGTGAACTTGTGCAATTTTTCAAGAGACGAGGAAAAATGACCCTGAAGATGATTCAGATATAATTAAGGCCATTAGCTCAGGCCAGTGGGTCCGAGACTGAAGAAGACATGTAGCTCAGAGACATACATATGCAAACTTGCCAAGCAGAATATTATCATATATCAATATTGATATTATATGACATAAAAAATATGAAGCATTTTGGAGTCACTGGAGACTGGTAACTAAATAGAATTAGGAGGTATTGAGGGTCAGGCCAAAAGCAGCTGCAGGCATGTCCAGACATGTTCAGACACAACAGCCACCTCTGGAAGAGAGCTGGAAGGATGCACAACTGCCACAGAGCCCCACCCAGGAAAGAGATTTGACCAATCACAGCTTGAGAAATCCCCACCAATCAGAACTGTTCTTACTGAAAACCTGATTCATACACAGCTGACCTGTGTCACTAGCATTCCTCCTGGTGTATATAAACACTCCCCACTCTGGGCTGCCAGAGCCACAACTGAAGTTCTTCTTGGTATGTGCTCCACAGGCTGCAGTCCTAATAAAATAGCAAATAAATACTTACAGTTTGCTTCAAGCAGGTCTTACTCATTCTGGGATGACATACGAAATTAATTTCCTGGTAGTAGTATTCAGAATCTACTTTTCCACATAGAGTATCAACTATAGAATTAAGACTAGTATATAAATATTAAGTATTACAAAGGGACATTGTCGCAATTAGAATAGTATTCTAGCTAGACAAAAACTTGGCAGAGAATGAAGTTATTTTGATTTTAGTCCTAAGTTTATCGTTATCTATGTGATTTTTGGCTGGACCCTGTCTGTCTGGTAGGATTTTCATGAAGACAATACCTTAATCCACATACTACCTAGGCCTGTGAGGAAACTAACCCTGGTAGTATCGTAATTTGGAAACATCACAAATGACAAAAGAAAAAATACATCATTGCTGGTGTCACTTTGGTGGTTAAAATAAATTATTTCAGTATTCATGTTTAAATACAGCTGTTCTCAGTTGGATATGAACCTGTGAGAATATTTGCCTTCTCGGTACTTTAGTATTTACATCTTAAACATGTTTAAAGCAGAAAATGTTTTTAAAATTATTACCATTTATGTAAGAATTTAAATTCTAAAGGTAAAGGTGTTTTGCTTCAGCCTCAGGCGTAACCAGATATAATTGTCTCCCACCTGCTAACGTCACTTGAGGTATAAAGAATAAACTATGAGTTTGATTTTACATTGATCATGAAAACATTATCTTGACATTTAAAGGAAAAGAAAACAATTTATGAGATTGCAAATGAGCACTTAAGACATTGAAACATCTCCATGGTAAAAAAGCAAAATTCTCTTCTGTAATCTTAACATTTATCAGAGTAGCCTACATAGATTTGGGGTGAAGAAGGCAGCTCATAATCCTTCATATCATCATTGGGTTTTGCTTTGAACTAAAGCCATTTTTTATCTTGAGAGATAAATAAATAGAAGGTATTTTCAAAACATCTGCTTTTGGGATTGAGGAAATTATGCTTTGTGGAATAACAGTGGAAAAATGAACCATTTCCAAAAGTGACTTCATTTTCATGGGATTATATATTTTGGGGATGACTGACAGATGCATTTATCTTTTTGAAAGAGTGGTCCATACTGTGTGAACCCACAGAGGGTTCAAATGGGAGGAAGATACTACTAAGATGAAGAGAGATATTGGAAGGGTCTGGAAAGCAATCAGCATGACTGAATACCATTTCTCAAGTATATACTAATACACACACACACACACACACACACACACACACATACAAAGATATAATTTGCTAACATGCATAATCAAATTTATTTGATATTTGCCTTTATCACTCATATTAATCTATAGATACCAAAATTACAACTACTATCAGTTGAACAAAAACTTATTTTTTCTGTTTATCATCAAACAGTAACCATTAAACTGAACTGGTTCTAATGTTACGTAACCAAACCAAAAACCTAAGCCTATAACTACCTCAAGGTTACTAAGTTGAATCCTAAGTATAACTAATCACAAACATCCAATAAAGATTTAAGCTATAGCCAATCAATAATTTTCTTTCTCTCTCCCTCTTCCAAAACTCCAGACTGTAGCTCTCCTAACCACATTTGGTTTAGAGCTGTCAGTTGGAATCAAAATGGCTCCAATAAACTCTTAGAAGTTTTAATATGGCTCAGTTTAACTTTTAACACCAGGGTCTATAAACAATGCTGATGATATGAATTGAGATGTTACAGAATTTGGAAAAAGGAGTTGTCAATACAAACTTATAAACAAAATGTAGTCAGATGAAATGACCCTGTTGGCACCTATTAGGATGGTTACTCACTTTCTAGATCATTGCCACATATGTCAGGTTTTAGAAAGGATAATCATTTAATCATTCAGTACAGTCACAGGTACATACAGACTAATTGCAAAATATATCCATAGAGGAAGGCAGATAATGTAAAAACTGTCAATAGAAAATATGTTTGGATAGTAAACATTTGAAGTTATATTATTTAAAGTTATATACAGTTATATTTTCAATATTTTACACAGAAAGCAGACATTGTTCTTACATGGAAAAAAATAATTTAAGAAAAAAAAGGATCCAAAATAGTAAAGATTGAATCTTTTTCACATTTTTATTTTTTAATTTCAACTTCCTAGAGTTGTAATTGTATTTATAATGATAAAATAAAAGACTCCTAGGACTGGAAAATATTCAAATATTTAATAATATTTATTGAGTAACAAATATTAGCTATTTTTTAAAGAACTTAGGATAAAGAAAACAATGTGGTTCATTTGCTTGCAAAAAAATAAAGTCTAAAAAGATAATGAAAATTACAGTTACAATAAATAATATATTCAGAAAGATAAAATTTTAAATTGTAATAAATATGAACAATAATTTAAGAAAATTTGAGAAAACTTGACAGTTGTAATAAATATGACAATTATAAAAATATTCATAATATATTCATCTTATTTATAAATATCATATTTATAAATAAACAAATGCAATAAAGTAAAATATGAATAAAACACTATAAAAATATGACAAAAAATTGTAAAACTTGGTAAAAATTAAAGTGATAAAAATTTTATAAAGTTGATCCAAACTTGATAATAAAGAAGTGATAATGTCATTAAAAATTTCCAAAAAGTTTATAATAAAAGCACAAAAACATCAGTCTTAAAAATTACCAGTCAGGAATATATAAAAATTAGAAGATCTCCATGTTCAGTTTTATTTTATGTAAATACAAAAAAACACACAGTTCTCTGTATCTTTCATTCTGACACTCTTCACTGGCCAAGGAAAAGGTGGTAAGGACACATTCAGCCTGGCTCCCTCATAACTAGCTTCTGGATGCAGTTTTATAACATATTTTAAATATTACAAAGTTCACAGCAATATGAAAAATACTTTTACTCGTATATAACAAACTACAAAAATTAGTAGAAATTTAAACCAATATTTGCAGCAAAGGCATTGAATGAAGAATTATTTGCACATGCGTAACAAGGAAAGTAATATGAATAGAATATATTAGTATGCTTTTTCTTTGGATAGTTTCATATTACTCATCTCTGTGTTTTTTTGAGAGATTCATATGTGGGGAGGTGCAGAGAAGAGGTGAAGAGGGTTGAAAGGACCTATGGGTTATCAGAGCAAAGAGTTTATTATCTAACTACTGGTGTTCAGAGCAGGATTTTTGAATGGGCATCAGAAAAGCCCTGGAATGCCAGGCTTTGTGAATACAAATATTTTTCTGAATTTCTTAGAACATCAAAAGAGAGTTCTCAGGGGAAATAAACTGTGGAGAGTTTCCTGCAGACTAGAGAAAACATCTCTTCTGCCCATATGCATGCCACGAGACAGCAGAAGTAACATGAGAAGGTCCGTAAGTGATGTTGGTCATGTAGAAGGGCTCTCAGTTTGTTCTAGAAGCTTCCTTGGGCCCTATGAGGGGATGCAAAGTTGCCATCAACCCAACTGTGGCAGCAGGACAAAGAGGCAAATGGCCAGGACATTGGATTCTAACAACAGGGGCCAGTGCCTTACCCCCAGATGCCAATATGACCTCGTCCTGCTTTCATTGTCCTGAGTCAGAGCCCAGACCAATCTAACCACCCTGCTGCAGAAACCAGGAAGGACCCAAAGGACACCATGTGTATCTGAAGAACTCTTGTTTTGATGCTATAAAGAAATAGCAAGCCCTGGTCACAAAATCTGATGCCAGCAGAAGCCTCTTGAAATCAAAAATCAGGAGTAAGATTTAATATTTTGACCAGATGCTCCATTTAATATTTTGTAAATACATATTATTTGTTAAATACTACATTTAACAGTCTTTTGTAACTCCATTTTAGTCCATGTCCACTACCACCACTACTTTTGGTCTTTTTCTTGATACAGTTGCATTGGTTATATAGATCTTTTGTGAATTATGTCTCTACCCAGAAAGTTATTTTATATTTAGGTTAAAATGGGTAAGTATCCTTTTTCTCCTTTTTTAAGTAAACCTAACCAATGAATACATTATGTACTATAATAAAAGTTAGAAATGCTTACCACATTCTTTATGTCATTGCTGATTTTGAAGTATGAATTATTAAAAATTTATTTTGGATGCATATTTTCCTGTGACAGCAAGACATGAGTCAGACAATTCACATTGTTTTCTCCAACAAAGGTGTTAGTAATACTTAATTTTGAATTTTTATGCCAGGATTTCATTGTATGATGCTACATGACTTAATCACGAATGTTTATGGTGCTCTTAAATAATGATACTCACTTCTGAATTTGATTTAAAAATTATATGACTCAATAAAGCATTATACAAACAAAGCACATTCTTCCATAAAAATAACCATAATGTAAACAAAAAAATACTTGAACTTATTAAAATTCACTCAAAATCTCAGTATCATAACAAATTGATCAAAACATTACAACTAAATGAAGTAATGGTAATAGAAAATCATTTTAACTTCTCATCTACTAACACAGAAAATACTTTCATGCCACTAAGTACTATACTTAACATTCTGTTTCAAAGCAGTCTACTGGCACTCACATTTATGTTATTGGCTAATGTTTTAGTTATTTTATAATATTGTACACAAAGAAAGAAATGCCAGCAAAATAGGAAATCTGATCAAATTGATATCAGACTCTCTATATATAACTTTTCATCTATCTAAGAGGTAAACTTAAGATGTGTCTTCAAAAGATGAATTTTCCACATTTTGGGAAAAGAGGTAGACAGTAGAGTCTGCTCTATTATAGATTAATAACTGGTGATAACAGAAACCTTAGCCTGCTGCCTTGAGAGATGGACCTCAGAGTGTCCTCAAATGTAGGCTTTGATTAAAAGGAAGATAAATGAAAACTATTTTCTTGGTTCTTTCCTGCCCATTTCTGAACCACCACATACATTTAAATTGCAATAATTTCTCTTTCTTCAGTGTGCAAATTCCCCTTCCCATACACATTGCCACCTTTCTTTCAGTCTGTAGCTCAGATCCAGGGAAAAGGATGCACAAGATCATTCTGTTACAAAACTAATTAGAAAAGGGATAAAACTTCCATGGGTGAACATGCCAAAAAGAAAAGAAAATGGTCTCAATTTCCTTGGAATTATTGGGGCGGGTTGGAAATGGCTCATTCTTTTTTGTGGATGAACAAGTTCTGGAATGGAGGAAAATTCCAAAGACTTTGAATCAGAATATATGGGTCTTCATCTCAGCTCTGACACTTAGCTGTCTGTCCCTATCAGCAGGACCTACAACCTCTCATTAAGGAGAGAGAATATCTGTCTCATGGATTTTGAGGTCAGTCTTAAATAATTAACACAATAGGACTTTATGAAATAGGTTGTAGTATGTTGGTGTAAGTAGTCATTAAGTTTGGGAAGTAGTGACTCAATATTTTCATTAGATAGCTGATTTGCTCAGGTCAGTGCTTGTGGAAATAATTACGTTATTGGCCATTGCTAAATTTTATATTTGATCAGTGATTTCCTGTATGTATTCTTCTCTGAGTTCATGAAAAATAATGATTGTGCAAATTAATTCACTTAACATTATTAAATGCTGGGGCCTCCCTGGTGGCGCAGTGGTTGAGTGCTGCGCTGTGGAGCTGTCGGCAGCACGTGATGAGAGTTCAATGCCCAGCCGGGGAGAATCCCACATGGCGCGGCAGACCTCTCCTGCCTTGTCTGCTGCTCCCCTCAGCAGTGTATTTCTGATCTGCCTGTTCTGCTCCCCACTCTGTCTCTGGTGAACCCTCTCGCCGCCCCACACCTCTGGCCTGTACCCCAGCTTGTATGTATAAATAAATAAAATATTTAAAAAAAAACATTATTAAATGCTTACTATATATATATCAGACATCTTGCTAAGAAATTTGAATGCATTATTTCCAGTGTAATCCTTACAAGAGCTTAACAAGGATGTTATTTTCTTTATATACAGAAAACTGTAGCCCGAAGACTGAATCAGAGTAGAATTTTACATATTGAACTGGGATGATTTTCCCCCATATATTTCTTATTATCCATGAATGCTTTCCCTCATTCCTCTGTAACTAGGATATTTTATGCCAAATGCCTTAGGAACTGTAAGACACCAGAGGATTTTATAATTTCTGATTAAAAAAACTTCTCTCTCAAATTATAGCCCAAGGAGTAACTAAAGATAGTGGTGAATTTTATTTTGATTTCTTCTTACACGATGCAAAGTTTCAAAAATATCTCACTATTTCATTGAATCCTGTGAGAAATACTAGAATCGTTACCTGTGACATTTTATAAAAACTGACACAGAATAGAAGGAACCTTTTCCAGAAGACACAGATACTAAGAAGGAGAATAAGCCTTCAAAATTCTATAAGCTTTACCACCAGAAACGATTGGAGAGATTTTAATGCTCTGAAATCTTTTGCCTTATAGATGAGCCCAAATAAGAACAAAAGGATTAAAAACAAATAGCACATTTGGAGACCCAAGGATACAGTGCACCTGTGCTTTTATGATTTGTTAAAACACCAGAGAAATTGCCAGTGTCCAGAGTTCCCCCAAACCCACCATCAAACCAGAGGAGACATACTGGTGTGGGTGTCCCGACAGATGGCCAAAATGTAATTGTTGACCTCATACCATATCCACGTGCCCTCAAATTGCAAGTAGAATAGTATGAGAGAAGAGCACAAGGCACTATGGTGATGGTTCATGGGAGATGTGGTGATGGGACTTTTATGAGGAATATACAATGATGGTATAAATAAAAAATATACATTAATAAAAAAAATAGGGCCTCCCAGTGGCGCAATGGGTTAAGCACAGCACTGTGAAGCTGTCCAGAGCCACTGCAGCATGAGTTCAATCCCCAGCTAGGGAGACTCCCACATGGCACAGCAGACCTCTCCTGACTCACCCACTGCTTCCCTCAGCAGTGTATTTCTGATCTGCCTGTTCTGCTCCCCACTCTGTCTCTGGTGAATCCTCTCACCACCCCACACCTCTGGCCTACACCCCAGCTTGTATGCATAAATAAATAAATCTTTTTTAAAAATAGTATGATTTTTCTTGACCTATAGAGAGTACAGAGATGGTGGAGTACATCACAGTCCTGTTAAGGTTCTCATAAAGCCGGAAGAGCATAAAATCAAACAAACCTTCAAAGGACCTCTAATGAGGGGAGCAGAGGAGGTGAAAATAGTGGAATGGATTGAGAGAGCTACTCAGAACTTCGAAGCTCACAACAGTGACCTGACATGGAAAAAAATTGGAGGGAACAATGGAACAAGCACAAAGGCAGGTTTTTTTCATTTTGCTATGAAAATTGGAGGTTTAGGGCTCCTAACTGGTTTGAGTTGCTCCAAGGTCATGAATTTGTATTGACATTTTCTTTTTTTTTTTAATATCCTATTTAATTGAAGAATAAATGATGAAATACAGTTCAGATTTAAGGGGTAAAGTTCAATGAATTTTCACAAATTTATATTGCCAAGTAACCACAAATCAGATCTAGACATGAAATATTTTCACCACCCTAGAAAGTTCTCTTTTACCCCCATCTATTATTATCTAGATAATTCAGAGGCAAACACATTCCTACTTGTTCTCATTTTCTTTTCAATATTGTGTTGGCTCTCCTAAATGTACACATTTCCATATAAATTTTAGAATCAATTGCCTTGTTCATTTCTTCAGGAAGATTTTTTAACTTAAGAATTAAAATCTCATGCTGTCTGCTTAGTCCCCAGCGCCTGCTGGTCTCACTCCCCAGTTCTCCTGCCCTGCAAGCTGTTGCTTTTTCTGAGCAGCTGCTGGGGCCTGCACAAGGCAGACATACTTCAGAAAACAGCCCAGCGTCTGGTGGGGAGACCAGGGTTTGAGTCCCCTCACTCATGGCTTCCCCTTTTCTGATTTTACTTTTCTCACTTCCCAGTCGCTTTTGACTTGACCTGTGACTGCTCAGTTCATTGCGACTTCCTTCTTTGCGCGGACACCATTTTGTGGCACTGTTCAGGAGATTAAAGCTGGGCAGAACTGGGGCTTGCCTCATCTCTTTCCTTCTTGAAGGATCAGACACCCTCTAATTTCTGCCTGCTTTGGGTCACCCCGCAGTGTCTTCACACTGTATTTTATTTCTAAAAATAGTTTGTCTAGCTAGAAAGCATAATTGTCTTTGGAAGACACTTTCATTTTCTCTATGATACTCTGACATTTCCAGAAGTTGGGCCTGTCATCCACTTTTTAAAACTCACAGAAATCATATATTTTCACTGCAATCTGTTGTGAGCACTGCTTCTTCCATGCTGACACCGTCTGCTCCGCTCGTGGAGGGTATCATTGCTGTGGCTGTAGGCATAAGGCATTTGGCAAAGGTAACTGGGAATGGGCTATACTTAGAATTGGAATTTAGTGGGATATATTTAAGTGATTCTCAACTATATTATTGCTAACATCCTGTGAATGAATGACTTCCAGGAATAGTCTTCCCATTGCACTTTCTCAGCAGATAGAATCACTTGAATGCGGAGTGCCAGAGGTTACCTGGTATCAGAAATACATGGTTAGTGTTAGTGAGTGAAAAAAAGGTTTGAAATGTTCAAAACCAAAAGATACTTCTTTTTTCCCTATCAATATACTTCAGTTTTGACCTGCTTTATATTTACAGAAAAAGGGGAAGATAATAGAGAGGGTGGTTCCATAGACCTCCCCAAATAGACACACACACACACACACACACACACACACACACACACACACACACACGTTCTTATTAGTGTGATACATCTGTTGCCACTGATGAGCCAATATTTGTTGTATTATTATTCATCAAACATGTATTTTACTGGTCTTTTCTTAATTCTGACCTAATGGGTGTTTTTGGTTCTGGAATCCACCCAGGAGTTATTACTTTTAGTCATCATGTTTCTTAGACTGCTCTTAGCTATGACATGTCTTCTATTTTTCTTGTTTTCAGTGATCATAACAGATTAAATGAGTGTTGGTCAGACCTTTTGTAGAATGTCTCTCAACTGGAACTTCAAGATTTTCTCATGATTAGGTAAGAGCTAGACACAGAAAGACCACAGAAGGGAAATGCCATTTTCATCATATCACCTCAGGATACTTGTTATCAGATGACTTATCACTGCTGATATTAATCTTAATTACCTGACAGGAAAGGCTTTTCAGATTTCTCCACTACAAAGTTATTCTCCTTCTGCCCCTTTTCTAGACTGTGCATTTTGACAGGAAGTCACTATGCACATCCCATTCTAGGTGTTAAGAGTCACATTCTACATCTCTGAGGGTAGAGTAGCTACATAAATTACTAGGAATTCTGCTGGGGGATTTTGCTCTTCTTCCATATTTATTTATTTATTTAATCATTTATTTATATCAATATGAGCTCGTGTATATTTTTATCATTTTACACTTTGGGTTTAATCCAATAGCACCTCATTATTTTTTTTTTCTCAGATCATTCTAGTTTTCACCATTGAGAGGTTTTCAATTGCCTCTGGTATCCCTTCAACATACCCCTAAGCTCAGGTTGAACCCAGAAGATATTCTATGAAAACTTTCTAGTCATCTCTGTCAGGATGTTGTAATTACCAGAAAAGTATTCAACGCTGCAGTGTATATAAATACTAATGTCATACATAAAGCTGGATATATAAGAATCACACCATATAGAATTTCTTAATACTCCTTTGTCACTTAAAAAAACTCTAGTAGTAGTATAAGTAGTAGTTTTTGTTTATTTGAAATCATATTTTATGGTCTTATCAATAACAAATCATAAAACTCAAGAGGGAAACAAATAATTCAATACTTCCCTAAGTATTACATTATTTATATTAAAGATGCCTTATAATTTGAAGGAGGGATTAAAATTATAGGCAAAATAGGATTATAAATATCACTTATTAATTCTCTGGCATTTCTGATATTTATAGGGTCAATCAATATTTTTGCAGTCATAAGATGGGGAGGGAGGACAATAGACTATGGTGGAGGACTTTGGGTGTTATGTTGTAACTTTTGGTAGTTATGTTGTAAAAAACCTGAAGGGGGAAGTTGTATCTCTACACCATATGCAATATTGTAAACCAATGTTATCTCAATTGTAAAAAGAAAACAGCCAGTCCTTATTCCAGCAACAACAAAATATTTTACAGTTGTAAATTACTGTGATGCCTTTTTCTCATTCTAAATAAATATTTCCTTTGTATATAATTTTGTGTCCAGAATTTTGTATTATGTTAGTTAGCACCTTCCCTGTCTACAACCAAGTGTACAATTTTCAGTATATACAAAACCTAAACCCCCCACCCCCACCCGGCTGGGTTCCACATAGCTCAGCCTGTGTGTGCACAGCTGATAGCTGAGGACCGTCTCTCCCAGGCCCCTACAAGTCACTACCCAGGTCTAAAGTACACAGATACACCTGGAGATCAGAGGAGGCAAAGAATCTGAATTAATGGAGGGTTATTTTGTTTTCACTTTTTAGCATTCCATGGAAAGGGGCTTGAATTCAACTTAGCTATAGAAAAGTAAACTTACATGTACTATTTGACCTGAGAGGAGGCCTCATTGTGAAGGTTAAATAAATTCCTTAAACCCAGAAAACTGATTGGTAAATGATGAAGCAATTTTTTCAAAGTCAGTCTCAGGGTTTAAAAATAGAGGCTATGACATGAGAATAATGAAAATAGAGATGTTCTAGCTATATTTCAAATTTATATGTATTCCTAAATTCCCTTTGAATATAAGGATGTATACATGTAGCATTGGGAGTCTTTTAAGAGAAGATGCCTTTGAGAACTGAGGTTACATCCTTTATTTGATCAAGGTATTTTTTTTATCTAATTCAACAAACTTTAGAAACACAACCTTCAAAATAATTTGATGCACTGAATTTTATTTTATCCCATTTTAATGTGGCAGGAGCTACGATAAGTTGCAGATTTTAACTTTCCAGACATTTGCTTGGCCTACTAACAGGAAGTAGGGAATTCTGGGTTAAAGACAAAGAACTCCATTTCTAGTGGTACAGTAGCCATGAAAACTTCATGTTCACATCAACTGTCCTTGTCTCCCCCCATTCTCATGAGAGAGCTGTCCAGGCACGATAGGTAGATGCTATGAACACAGATTTATGTCTCACGTAAATGCCAAGCTTAGTAAGACCTCAATCTACGAAGGGGACTCCTACCAAACCACCCAATTCTTACTCTCAAGAGCCATTATCTGCAATATTCTAATCAGGAAACACATCTGCCTTTAGACACACAGAAAGACACAATATTTATCATTCAGGAATCTTTACTACCCAAACAGCCATGAGAAGTTACACCAAAACCAAATCTGTGATAAGACATGGGAAGCACCATTAGGGAAGCACCTCATACAAATGAGGAAACTGAGGTTGGGTTATTTGCACAGGATTACTCCTTTAGTACGTGGTAGATCTGTGATGACAAAGTTGGGAGTCAGGCTCTAGAGACCATACTTTTACGTCTGGGTTTGCCTTGTTTGTGTGACTTTTAGGGTGGAAGGGGCACCACTAAATCTAACTGAGTAGTGAAATTCTTTCTGTTAGTTCCAGGCACTACAAGGCTTCTTCTGTTCCTGGAGGGATGGATATACTGAATCCCTTTTGTGTTTCCTTCGGAACAACTTCTCCCCCATCCAAATATCTCTGGTTTTTAGAATTTCCCTTTAAACCTTCAGTAAGAAATGGTGGCATCAGACTTACTTTCTTATCCACCTGGAGCACAGTCTTTATGAAAGTTTTCTCACAGGGAGAGTGTCAGTTTTGCAAATAATACAGAGAAAATGTTGCACTGAAAGGGTCTTTCCGTGGGTCTCTCGTCCATCCTTATAAATTCACACACAAGACGCTTAAGGCATGAAGCACTTAAAGGCTCACAGTCCGACATTTGGTAACAAAACCACATGAAGAACAAGTGTTCTCTGAAAAATTCTGTGTGCTTTCACTGGACCTGGAAACAATGAGCATCACACTCTTAAAATTTAAGCTGGAGTTTTCTATCTTTGAATTGTTGTGAAAGATTATACCACAAATTTCTTGTGGAGCAGTAAGGAGAGCCACAAGCAAAAAGAGACACTTGTTAAATTTTTTTTAATCTAAGATAATCATTATAAAAACCCAAATGTAATTAATGGACTTTTTTATAATCTCTAACTTTTAACTGGACTCAAATTACTCACCAAGACAAAGCACATTTTCTGGGGCCAGTAAAGCAATTACAGAAACAAATACTTTCTATTCAGTAAAATGAAATAGGCCCAGGCAGAAGGCCTATTTATATCTATTTCCCCTGAGGCTATTTTTTTTCTGGAATGAGTTTCAAGGAGAAATGAAATTTTGGGACCGGATGACTCAATTATGTAAATGCACTAATTACATATGGAACAGATCCTATTTTATATGTTTTCTTTCTACTTTTCTTTATGACTAGGAGAATTGTTTTTAGATACATATGTTTTCCAGGGTTCTGAGAAGGTGAATGTTCTATAAACATGCAACCTTTAGAAACACAACTTGATTAACTGTGTCCTCTATCACTCCTCTAGGTACGGTTATTTTGTAATGGGTAATACAATTTTGATATCAGTGAGATGCATTACTAGAAGTTTCCACAGACCCTCCACTTAATTTGAAAACATTACACTATAATGGCCTCATAAGTAGGTTATTAGGCTTAAGTTTACTCTCGAGGAAGTTTAAAAGCTGATATCCTCCTCGTGCAGGACCACAACCATTATTGTTCTTTAAAACCAAATGTGTTTCCCCGTAGGTAAATAATATTGTTTGCACTATCATTTTTTAATGGAGCTACTTTTTCATATACATAAGGCAGAATGATAATGCTGCTGTATGGTTATTTTTGAAATACATAGTTTAGGGCAAAAAAAATGAACAGAAATAATAGTGCTTCAGAAAGAACAGAAAGGGCACATAGGGCTTATTTCAAACAAAATAGTCAAGGAGAGGAAATAAATTTTCATGGATGTCCTCTCCGTTCTCTTCTCTTCATTCAATGAGCCAGTGCTCTTACATTCTTATTTCTTTTTTCTAAATCAAAATGTCTTCTCAGATTTTTAATTGATTATGATATAGCCAACTCCTACTTCAAGGTTCTTCACAGGACACTTTGCTTTTAAAGGAAGAATTAAAACCATTTAAGTTGAGAGGATGAAGGTTTCCTATTTGGCTGTCTAGCAGGCCAGCATTTGGAGGATGTGGGACATTTTCTGAGTACCTCTGCAATGCTACTAGGCATATCTATTTTATGTTAAAGCTTTCACTAATAAGCTCTAATAGTCTCTGTCATAATAGTCTCTCTCCCTTTCCACAGAACTCTGCTATAGCAACTCCCTTCCCAGGCATAAAGACAAGATAATGTTGGAAACTTAAGATTTTTACTTCAATGTCTGATGAAGTGCAATGAACACACTGCACAAACACAGTGTTCATGTATTTTTGACACTTAATTGTTTATTGTCTCCTCACACCATCAACAGTCTCTTCAAAAGTTCTGACTACATTCCTCAGAATTCCTTCCCTGCACTACCCATGAATATTTGCTGAGGTGAGGAAGTCAGGAGAGATTTCTGAGGAGGAGGTGAAGTAGAAGGCATGATTTTCCCCCTGATGGGGTGACACCCAGGGCTCTTCCCTCCCTGCAGTTTCCAGCTTCCTCCTGCCATGCCAGCACCCCATGCTGCTACAGTAACTTTCCTAAAATTTCCATCCCCACCTACTAGATCTTCACAACTTCAGCTCCTTCCACTTTGGTGCATTGACCAGACAAAGTAGTGGCCAGTTATTTCACCAGGGAAATGGGCTTTATTCAGAAATAACAAAAAGCAATTGGAAGTGTGCAGTCTTATGGTAAAATACTTCTGCAATTACCTAAGACAAAAAAATGTCTTTATATAGATTTTAGAGGGGCTTTTGTAAAGGAGAGCCCCCTGGAGGAAACCAGGAGTTGAAAATGCTGCTTTGTGGCACCTCTCATGGTTGAGATTTTCCTGGGCGGAGTGGATCCTCCTCCTTGTCATGGTGGCAGCAAAGTAGCATCACTTCCTGTTGGTGATGTCAGACTGGTACCTTCGGTGGATTGTGTAGTGTTCACTGAGCAGGCGTGTGTGGGAAATCTCTTCTGGCCTGCCTACTTCCTTTAAATGAGGTTTCTGTTCATTCATTCTTACAGATAGAAACCCTAATTCCCATACAAACTTTTTTTAAAGTTATTTATTATTTATGCATACAAGAGCTGGGGTGCAAGCTAGAGGTGTGTGGGGTGGGGATGAGAGGATTCACCAGAGTGGGGAGCAGAACAGGCAGATCTGCTGAAGTACACTGCTGAGGGGAGCAGCGGGCAAGTCAGGAGAGGTCTGCTGCGCCATGTGGAAATCTCCCTGGCCGGGGATCGAACTCATGCTGCGGTGGCTGCAGATAACTTCATAGTGTTGGGGCTTAACCTGTTGCATCACCAGGGAGGCCCCCATACAAACTCTTGATGCCCATATGAGTTGCAGAAAGTTTTGCATTCCCAACCAACCCCAGGGTGATACAGATTTCAAAGAAAAATGTTCACGTTCTTTGCAGAAAAGAAAAGTTTCCTACTTGAAAGTGAGAGTGATTGCTAGGGCATAGCTGTTGAAATCAGGAATAATTTTCCAAAGTATGTTTAGCTTTCTACGTGACTTTGATTTGTAACGAGGCACGAAATTTAAAAATTCTCTTTCTTAGATGTTTAATTTTCTGTTTCATAAACATCTCTGCTTCAGGGCATACATATGTTAAAAGTTTAGGCAATGTTGTAAGCTGTTTATGTCACACAGGGCATAGAAAAATTTTGTAGATTTCAATTTATAAAGTTTTATTAGTTCTATAAAAACACCTAAACCATTCTGATTTATTTGCATAACTTCTACATGTTTTCTAAAATATTTCCATCAAAAATACAGAAATATAAGCTGCTAAATCTCCATAATTCCTAGTAACTTTCTAATTTAATCCTACATGAAATACATACGCAATGTTGAATGTATCAGTATCTTCTATTTTTTATGAAGCCAAAGCTATCTAAAACATCATGACCTCACTAAATGCTTTCAAACAAGAATTCTAATTTTAAACAAGATCTTCTCTTTTCATTTTGCTAAAAGTAATGGGACATGAAGGAATTGCTAAATCAGTGACTAAGATTATTCTCATTAGTCAGGTTGAAAAAGTGTGACCAAGAGAAAGCTAAGCAAACTTTATTTACTTGATAAGATGATAATTTCCAAGTTTGCTCATACAAATATGCTACTCTTAAAATTCATACGCTCACCATCTTTTATCTGGCATCACAGCAAGGAAGGAAATAAGACGCATTAAATGTGCTTTTGGAAACCTGTGCTCTCGTTGAAGGAGTTGTGTCATTTTCAAAGGTCATTTCCCACTGCACATACTTGAAACAACCCAGGTATGAAGGATTCTGTTATTGTGGCAAAACATAGGTCAAGCTAATGGTTCCAAAAGGACAGTCAGTGTTGTATACAAAGTGGACTTTCTGGGCCTCCCCGGTGGCGCAGCGGTTAGGCGCTGCGCTGTGGAGCTGTCGGCAGCAGTGACGCGAGTTCGATGCCCAGCCGGGGAGAATCCCACATGGCGCGGCAGACCTCTCCTGCCTTGCCCGCTGCTCCCCTCAGCAGTGTATTTCTGATCTGCCTGTTCTGCTACCCACTCCGTCTCTGGTGAACCCTCTCGCCGCCCCATGCCTCTGGCCTGCACCCCAGCTTGTATGTATAAATAAAAAATAAATCTTTAAAAAAAAGTGGACTTTCTTTTGTTACAATAAAGAATCATACAACTTTGTTAAATTAATAAGCCCCATCTGTCACTCCTGGCCAGGAAGCACACTGAACAGAGCTGTCCTGGAGAGATGTAACCTTAGCAAAGTTCAGTACATAAAATTCAGAGCATCTGCATTGTAGTGAGAACTGAGAGCTCAAACACAGAACTGTTCTTTGTATGGAGTCGTTTGTACAGATAATGACTGTATTTCAAGCACTGTAACTCACCATGGTTTATCCAAAAGACATTTTGCTGAAAGATGACTGTTCACATTTGGAAATCAATCCATATATTCCTTAATCCATTAAAGAAAGAACTTTTGTGATAAAGAATAAATTTAAAATTGTATCAAAATATTTTATCTCCAGTTTTACTCTTTATAATTTCAGTGATCAAATTTTAAAGGTGTGGGCTCCCTGGTGGTGTAGGGGGTTAAGCCTCAGCACTATGAAGCTATTGGCAGCAACTATCGCATGAGTTCCATCCCCAGCCAGGGAGCTAACCCACGTGGTGCAGCAGACCATTCCTGCCTCGCCTGCTGCTCCCCTCATCAGTGTATTTCAGCAGACCCACCTGTTCTGCTCCCCACTGTGTCTCTGGTGAATCATCTCACCCTCCTCCACACCCTCCCCCACACGCCTCTGGCCTATATCCCAGTTCTTGTATGCATAAATAAATAAATCTTTTTTAAAAGAAAACAAATTCTACTAAGTGAGATGACAAACAGCTCAGGAATTAACACAGACTCACTGGCTCACTCTTGCTACCTACTGTGCCTTTTACTCATGCACATCCAAATAGGTGTTTTTTGGAGTTGACTCACTAAACATCACTAACTGTATTTCACAGAAGAACATAACTGAGAGGAAAAAGTTTTTCCTCTCAGATTTTTTTTTTCCAAGAAAATCAGTTATTTCTCTCATCTAGACTTTGGGTAGCTCTCAAAAACACCTTATTTTCAATTAGTCAAAATATTTGGTGTTCCTGTACAATGATTTCAGCAAACTTGATTAAATATTTAGCCTCTATAAACTCAACACTCTGAGGAATTGCCTTGTTTTAGAACTTGTTTACTCCTGTTGTTAAAAAGCATATTTTACATTTAATGCAATTTTGAAAACCTGTTGTTATGAAGTTTGAGTTGTGAAAACAAAATATGTTGTTGGTACCTTATTTACTTTAACACTTCATTTTTTAAAATATTTTTTATGTTCTTTAGACTGGGTGGGAGATGAGTTTTTAGAGATGTAAGTATTTTTGAAAATTCTCCTCCTCAGGAAACTTTGAGGTGGCAGAGTTATTGTTTTAACTTGACTTCATTCTCAAATATGTGGAGGCTTCTCAATAGCACTATTTCTTGAAATGCTCATGATCTAAGTGAAAATAAATAATTAAAAGATAAACATAGTTTTAAAACATTTATAATTTGTAATTTTTCGAATTGTGGTACAATAGATACCCTCTATAATTATACTCTATATTATGATTAAAATTTTATAAGCTTGATTTTGCATAAAAAGGAATGTTATGTTCATAATGAATTATTTAGCTAACATTCTTCCAAAATCGTCATTGTCATTCATTTTCCCTGATTCTTGAAATATCTGTAAATTCTTAACAATTTATTTTACTGTTAGTGACAGTGAGTGATTTTATATCACTCAGAATACAGCTTTTTTTTCTTCAACAGTTTGTAAACATAAACACAGGAGGCAATTCTTCACTGCAATTTACATCTATAATCCCTACTGGCAAAAAAAAAAAAAAAGTGAGTATTTTGTTATTTATGCCATGTCCCTACTGCTGCTGAGAAACAATGTAGCTTATGTGCTAATATAATCATTGATCACACACCAGTTCAGGGTGTCAGAAATGATAATGGAGTTGACATTTCTCTATTTTGTCTTCAAAAAGCTAATGCTGGAACTGAAGCTAAATGGCAGATTTCACTGAGGACCAGGGCGAAAATCAAGCCTCAAACATTCATACATCCTTGTGTATCTTGCACAAGTGATCTGAAGTGCTCCCTTCTCGTGTGAAAGGCACTAGTTCTGTTGCAAAAGAAATACATAGCAAAGCATGTGATCCGTTCTGGAGATGAAAGCTAAGCAGTAGACAATAAAAAGTAAAGAAGCAAATACACAGCTCAGTCAGATAATTATAAGACTGTGATGCAAAGCAGAGGAGGCTGAACCTAGAGGGAAGGTGCTTTTTTAAAAACCCCAGTGAGAATGGTCCCTGAGGAAATTGTCATTGAAAAGAGACATATTTCTTCATTAACAGCTGGTCATTTGTGTCTCCTCTGGCCCACTGTGTTAGCTTTGCTGAAGAATACTTGCTTATATCTTTGGGGCAGCGCCCTGAGAGCACCTTAAAAACTCATCCCCTAAATTCAGTAAAAAAAAAATCTGCCCAGTCATTTTATAAAATGTAATAATAACAGTATATTTATGGGTGTTCAATGGCTGATTCACCATGTTTTCTACACTGTGCTTTATTCCGCTCAACTTTTTTTATATGTAAGAATTGTTCAACTTAGGCAACTTTATTAATGTAAGGAACCAACCCATCCATTTAAGCAAGAATTATGATGTTGTGGCCATTAGGCTTTCAAGGGAACAGAATTACCATGAAGAGGTGGGAAATGAACGCTGCATTTCCTTTCATCCCTTAATGAGTCTACGCAACATTAGGTAAAACTGGAGTAGCAATGTATTGCATTGATTAGGGGCAAGAGAGGTTTTCTAGACTTTCCAGACAATGAAAAGAGCTTTTCTTATTTCTTTCTCTCCCACACCCTTTCTTTCAGAGTCCTGTGCTAACTTGATCTTCTCCTACCATCTTCATCTCCAGTCCATCAATAAGTCCAGTTATCTTACTCAAAAACACATCCCAAATCACTACAGTTCACCATTAGAAAATCTGCCTATATGAGCCACCATACCAATCCTGGACTACTCATTTACCCTATGTGAACTTGTGGCATATAAGACAGAAGTTGCAAAGCAGGGACAGCCTGGAGTAAGTAACTAGTTATGAGTATAATAGACGTGTCCCATGTCTCATTGTGTTTTTCTTGTAACCATATACTGCTTGTCTTTTGTGGCCATCCATATAACCCACTAACTATAGATTTAGTGTGGTCTAATGAATTGAGGGAGGAGCCTGCCTGTGTCTTGAAGAGAACAAGCATCCATGGGAAGTACAGGCCATTAATTTCGGGGGTGGGGGGGGTGGGGGGAGCTGTGGGGTCCTGCAACAGCAGTAGAGGCAGCAGTGCTGAAGGAGGTCATCAATTATCTGGACAGTTTTATGATACATGCAAGCAATGTTCAATAGCATGAAATTTTTTAGGCAGGAGAACCTAGTAAAAGCATAGAGTTCAGACTTCATACTGTTTGAAAGGTGGAAACCCTCTGACTATCCTTGAAGATTAATGTTTATTCCTATAATCAGAAGGGCATTGAAATTTGGGCAAAGATTTACTATATAATATTCTGAATTTACATCACTGTTTAAAGTGATATGGTAATGTTTACAAGTTTATAGTTTTTGATAGAAATAGGCCACAATTGGAAATATTTATTTAAATGGGAGACTAAAAAAATCATGTTTAATCTCCACCCATGAGTCTACTTCTTCAAAATTATATTCCAGATGAAATGACACCCAGTTTACTTTGCATCTCTCTTGATTAAGCTAAGATATAACTCAGTAAGGCAGATGAATTGAATTCTCCTATACCATTTGAGCGCAATAGCTTCAATTGGTCTCTCAGAGACCTATCAACATAGTGTTCTTGTCATGGGTTCTAAAATTTAAATACAATGACAGACGTTGTGCTTCTGATGTATATAGATTCCTGACGAACTGGAGTGATTTTGAACTTAGATATTTGAAAATTTTAATTTGTTTTAATTTGGCATGTAATGCATGGTTAAATTCTTTCCAGAAAAATGATTGTTCACTTTTTAAACATTAAACTGGAGTGCTCAGTTAGAGAGGAAATAATAAACAATAGTTACCTCAGCTATAGATTTTCAAGCAAGAATAATGAACCATAGCCTCAAAGACTATAAAGTTAAATTTCAGTTGGTGAATAAGCATTTCTCTTTGGACAATTATATTATGCCAATGACTCACTGTTTTAAGTTCCTGAAATAGCAGCCAATTTAGCTCGATAAAACAAAATATATTTCTGTTCTCTCTAAATATGTTTTTTAAAGGTTATTTGAAAGTAATAGGAATTGTGTCCTTTGCAATAAATAACAAAGGTATATTAAATTATTTTGTTTAATAAACACATGATCATTTTCCCTCTTATGACCATGAAAACATTTTATAAGTCAGGTCAAAACATTAGATATTTAAAGTTTATGGTTAAACAATCTACACATAGATTACCTTTGAAGTTCAAATATGTATATTTTGAAAGATGAACAACATGTCATAAATTATCCAATACAGATTTTATGAACTTATAATAGGATACTTCAATTTTGTCAAGAAGCCTCAGCTCAGTTTTCATAAAAGAGGAGAATTTGGCTGTCTGTATATATAACAACTCATAATATATATAAAAGATTCAACTTCAATTCAATTAAAGGGGAAAAGAGACATGCAAATTTAGAAGAAGAAAAAGAACCTCAAGATCTCTATGTATTCTATATTAAAAGATCTGATATTGCAGAAAAACAATTTAAAAAGGAGAAAACCAGTTCAAGAGCAGCAAAGCATCTGAGTATTGTTTAGAGGTGATTGTTTGGATTTTAAAAAAAAATTCTGGAACATCTGTAGGAAACTCTGGCACAAAGATAGGACTCTGGCTATAATATGCTCTGTTGCTTACTAAAACAGAAGGAATCAGAGTGCTGTAAATGTGGGGAAGAGGAGACGGGAAAGCGCCTATACAACAGTTAATAAGGTAAAATGTCAATTCTCACTCAACCTTCTTCAAATAATCACGCATGACTTCTTCTGAAATTACTACTCCAGGATCCATAGTTTCTTCATTAGATTCTTACAGCCACCTCTACATGGCGCTAAACCAGGGGTGAATAATGGGTGCCCCACAGTATCATAAAACAGAACCCCTTACTAACAGTCTGTGCGGCTATGGAGCGAGAACACTGAGTAGCTAGGAAGGGTTACTGCCAGGGAACTCAACTGGCAAACAACTTCTCTCCCATTATCCTAGGTGATTAGCAGATGCCAAAAGCACTGTAATTTTCAGTGATTTTGTTATTTAAAACATACATGAAACTTAGTGTGGCCATAAAGTTTATGGAAACACGCAAATGCCCTTCTGAGAAGCAAACATAAGATCATCTTTAAAAGGAAAAACCAAGATTTATTTTGACCTTTTGCCAAAAGCTATTTCCCAAAAGCAATATGTTTGAAATGGAAAAGAAAATAATGATTTTGTTGAGTTTTAGTTTTTGCTTCTCTCCAGCTTTATTATATTAGTTATCTACTGCGATGTAAAAATGTCACTCCGGTACTTTCAGCTTTCAAACAACAAAGCTGTAGTATTCTCTCATCGTTTTTGTGCATTAGGAATGTGGGCACTTTGAGTGCCTCTGAATCCGGGTCTCTCATGAGGTTTCAGTCAAGTTGCTGGGTGGGAAATCAGGCACACAGGGCTAGTCTGTGACTGAATAATAACCCCTCAAGTTTAGCCACATGGTAGATTGTAGTTCTTGGTAGATGCTGTTCCTCAGCACATAAGACTTTCCTCAGTCTGCCTGAGTGTCCTCACAACATGATAGCTGCTGCTGGTGGTGGCAGTGGTGGGTGGGGGTGTGTGTGTGTGAGAGAGAGACAGAAAGATAAAGAGACAGAGACAGAGACAGCAAATACTCATGACAGAAACCAAGCTTCAAATCTTTTTGGAACCTAATCTTGGAAGTGGAATCCCATCCCCTGAGTTTGTTTCTGTTTGTTAGAAGTTAGTTAATTAGTCCAGTCTATACTCAACACAAGGCCATTACACCAGGGAAAGCATAGCATGGATATAGGTATAGCCTGTAATAGGGGATAATAGGAGGCCATTCTTAGAAAAGTATAGTTTCTTTGTTTTTTGCATTTACTTTTAGTTTAGGTAGAAGTCAACTCTTTTTCTGTCAAATAACAGGCATTGAAACAGAATCCTTCCTAAAAGTACCACATCATGAGTATTTTTTAAAAAGATTTATTTATTTTTGTGTAGAAGAACTAAGGTATAGGCCAGAGGTGCAGGGGGTGAGAGGATTCACCAGAGACAGAGTGGGGAACAGAACAGGTGGATCTACTGAAATACACTGCTGAAGGGAGCAGCAGGTGAGACAGGAGAGGTCTGCTGTGCAATATGTGGGTTAGCTCCCTGGCCAAGGATTGAACTCAGGCCATAGTGGTGATAGCACTGAGACTTAAACTCTAGGCCACCAGGGAGGCCCCATATTATGAGTTTTATGTTCATATTTAAGAACAAATAACATTGTTGTATAGGATATAATATTTAAGGTATATTTCCTCTTAACAGATAAGAATATTTACTGTTTCAAGAAAATAATACATGTTCACACAAGCGTATGTCATGGTTTGTTTATCTATGTTTAAAAGAAAATATAAGGTCATATATCTTAACTGCCTATTTAAACAATCTAACTTTGTGCTTGTCTTTGTCGGTAAGATGGTTTTCCCATAAACCAGAGAAGATTAGACCTTGTTTTGACATCCATTCGTCCACTCTACACCTTTTGACTGGTGATTCAGACCTGATAAATTACAAATAAGTGCTCAATGACATTTGGTATAATTCTTGGTTGTTTCTCAGTTCTTCTTGTCTTTTTTGTGTTTTTTTTTTAAGGTCTTTTATGTTTTATTTAGGTTTTCTTTTCATTGTCTTTGACAATGAAATATTTCTACTGATTTTTTTTTTTTTATTTGTTGAAGATTCTGCTGGGGTTAGTAGATGATGGACTATTTGTGAGATGGGTTTGGCCCATCTGGTCTCAGTCTTGCTCCGATGGGCCACACTGTTTCTCTCCTCCTCCTGTTCTGTAATGCAGGTATCTGCCACCCCTCCAGGTGTTGTTTTGTTGCTTTTGTTTTGATTATAACTGTCTCCTATTTTCTCTATTAGACTTTTCCTGTGTTTTTTTTTTTATTATTTTTTTAAAGACTTACTTATGAATACAAGCTGGGGTACAGGCCAGAGGCATGGGGAGGCCACAGGGTTGACCAGAGACAGAATGGGGAGCAGAACAGGCAGATCAGAAACACACTGCTGAGGGGAGCAGCGGACGAGGCAGGAGAGGTCTGCCGCACCATGTGGGAATCTCCCTGGCAGGGAGTCAAATGCCTCAGACAGCTCCACAGAGCAAAGCTTAACCACTGCACCACCAGGGGGGGCCCCTGTTCCTGTTTTACATCATCCAAAAAGTTTTAACATTTCTTTCATGTGCAGCTAAGTATTGATAAATTCTTTTAGTTTTAGTTGCTTTTCAGTAAATCTCCTTACCTTTAAGTACTAATCTTGCAGGGTAATGGATTCTAGGCACAAGATCTTTTTCTTTAAATATTTTATGCCTTTCCTTTTGTTTTTACATTTTAAACAGATGGGTTTATTAGGAAAAGGAAAAGGAAAGGGAGAGGCACTTACATAGTCACAGGTGGGCAAGAAAGCTTCTACCTTTCCCTTCTTGCTTATAATTTTGCTGAAAAGTCTGCTGACCGTCTGATTGGTGTTCCCTTGTAGGTTACTCTTTTTTCTCTTGATGTTTTTAGTATTCTGTCCTTGTTATGGGATTTCTATAGTTTTATTATAATGTGTTTAGTGTGTGTCTGCCTGATAATATTTTGTTCAGAACTCTTTGGGTCTCTTGGATCAAAATGTCTGGTTCATTTCCCAGATTGAGGTGGTTTTCAGCAATAATTCCTTTCAGAAATTATTTCTAGCCTTTCACTTTCTTTTCTCCTCCTGGGACCCCCACATTATGCATGTTATTTCTTTTTAGGTTATCCTAAATGGTTCTTATCCCATTTTCTTTTTTCTCTTCTTTTTCTATATGTGTGTCCTCTGACAATGTGCTTTTGGGCTCATTCATTCTCTGCATTTGTCTGCTGCTGAGTTCTTCTATTTAATTTTTTTAATTCAGTGATAGTATTTTTAAATCCATTTGGTTCTGATTGTAACTGTCTCAAATTTCTCAGTTTTCTCTCTGCTCCTGTTTTATGCCTCCATTGTTTGTTGTTGGTTTTTGTTTTTCAGCTCCATGAGCACTGTTGTAACTGTCACTTTGGACACCTTACCGTCATAGTCCACAGTTCGGCTGGATTGAAATTTTGCAGTTTTTTTTTTTGGGGGGGCTACACTTTTTAAATATATATTCTTTTGTTATTTCATTTTTAGTTTCTATGGATTTAATCAGAATAGATTTTCAGACTTCTGTCTTTGTACCTGCTGAGAGGATCCTAGAATTGGCACCAGCAGGGAGTAGCAGGTTGAAAGGAACTTGGACTGAAGGGCACCAAACAGTTGTCTCCACTGAGCTTCCAGAAACTCAAGCTTTCTGTTGCACTGTGGGTAACAGAGTTGTGTTCGGATCCACAGAGAGCCCCTCCACCTGTGCCCAAATGGCTCAGATTGTCTCATGGCAGCCTCATCCTGTGGGCTCTGTTTGAGCAGTAGCTTCAGCACTAAGTGCAGATTATCACTGAGACAGAGCCACAAGCTGGTGACTTATTTCTTACTTTTCCAGCACAGAGCCCTAGCTCGGGGTGATTGCGCCTCTTGTTAAGAGCTAAGTGCTTAAACTCTAGTTAGTGAAAAAATTCATTTGCTTTGATGGCTTTGGCCCTGGATTGAGGACAGGGCAGGAATGGCTGGTGTTTAAAATATTAAAGCCTCTTATGCAGTGTCTCCTCCTTACCCTGCTTCTTTTCATCCAGACAATATAACAGGTTTCTCTATTTTAAAGAAAGTAAACCACAACCAATAATTCAGATATGTGCATTACAAGTTATCTAGAGGATAAAACCAGAACCTCAATTACTCAGTTCCTATTATAAAGATGTTTTGAGGTGTTAAGTTTTCTGAGGTTTGTATGAAGGTTATGTGCCGACTCTGCATTCTTCTAGATATTCTTAAATCCTTTGTTTATCAGGGTAGGACAAATTATAATCTATCTCCACTTACCACCACCATGATCCCCCCCATATATAAATACAATGAGAATGAAACTTGTGGAAGGAGGAAATTGGCACACGAGCTGGCACTGGAGAGGAAGGTCAGATCCACCATTACAGTTCAGATTTTATTCAAAACAGCGAGAAATCATTGAATTACTTTAAATAGAGAGTGAAGTATTTTGCTTTTATATACTGGTTTCTGAAGAAAGAATACATTTTTTAAAGGTCCCAAAAGTGAAGACTAAGAGATTCTTTAAAAGGGTTTTGCAACAGCCCATGAAAGATGATTTTAGCTTGATTGAGGCTGCAGATAAAGAATGGCAGGAGCAAATACAGAAAGGTGAGAATGGAATCAAGATGTTTCTTTAACTATACTAATAGGAGTTGATGTTAAATTAGATATGGGTAGAACAAGAGATGAATAAGATATTTTTTTTAAGCAGAAGTGGAATAAACCATGATTCTCCACTCTATTTTTCCAATTCACTTTCATAATTTTCATCAATAAATAAATTAATTCAAGCTAGATTGATGCATGAATCATATAATCCATAATAAATTATAAAGCTTGGCTGCACATATCATCATCTTGCTCCCAAAAACTCTGTATGGCAGCATTCCTAGGTAGGATGTCAAGACTTAGAATTTCATATTGCCTATGAGTACACGTTAAGTTGCTTACTGTGTTTTAACCCAGATTTCTGGCTTATACATCAAGTGTCCCACTAACCATATAGCCTCCCAGGTCAAACTTAACAATGCTTGATTAAGAAACCTAGGGGACAGTAAAAACTATACACGATGCTACATTATATCAATTCTCTAAAAATAATAAACTAATCATGAGCATCGTTATTATCCTTTCCTTAAAAATATTTAGATTCCAATTTTAAAAAAGCAAATCATATGTTTCCTATGTACTGCCATTAGCTACATTGTTATAAACAGAGGCAAGTTTGGAGTCTTGTAACAGGGTGGTCCCCAGGGAAAGGGGAGGTTAAAGGTTCCCTGCCCCACCCAAGGGAGGGTGAAGTTGAGCAGTGAGGAGAAGAAGCTGGAGAGGAGACTTGAGGGGAAGGAAGAAGGGTGGGGAGCGAGGAGACCTGGAGGTGGCACATGGAGCAGAGACATGTGAAGAAGCTACACTCCTTTCTTGGTCTTGGACTGGCTGAAACAGATGTGGGTGAGAGACCCGTGGGGAGGTTAACAATGGCAGCTTTCATCTTGATTTTGACTTTGCTCTTTTCCTTCCAGACTTGTCTGGCCATTTCTGCCCCTTTCGTATACATCCCCACCAGGAGGTGCATTAGACTTGGGGCAGGCCATTGGGCCTCAGTGGCCCTGCTTCAGGCCAAACCCAAATGTTGGGCTGGGCATTTACCCATTAGAGGACGGGTGACTTCGAGTGCTTGATTTGGAAACTATATTCTTTCCCATTCTCTTTGTTGCACACTAATTATATTAAAGTTCCTTTCAGGTCTTATGCACTGAAGTATGTTTTGTCTTGATGCTGTGGATGGCAGAACCTACTTAGAATGTGCAGGTTTGGGAGTTCTGTGGTTCCCCTAACCTTGCCCTGTAACAGTACCACTACAAGAAAATCTGCAGTCACCATTTGCTTCCAAAAAGCTGTATGTATGTTTAACCACAAATGTGAGGATAACTCAGAAATGTAAATACAAATATATGGACTCAGTCAATGTTGGGGTTTATTATAGAGTCTATCATAGACTCATGGCGTCCCATGCAGAAGGGGCCTTAATTCACACTTCATATTATAAACATGTTTAGTATATATGAACAAATGGTAAAGAGATGACATAGGATGAGAGTAAACAACAGCAAGAGAAGGTAAGATGAACATGGGTGTGAATCCCTGTCATTACATTGGGTGCTGGGAATATTAATTTTATAAGTCTTGGTTAATTGACTAAAGAAAGCCCTCAGGGCCTCCCTGGTGGCGCAACGACTTAAGCACTGCACTGTGGAGCTGTTGGCAGCTACAGGGCGAGTTCGATGCCAGGATGGGAAGATTCCCACATGGCGCAGCAGACCTTTCCTGCCTCACCCGCTGCTCCCCTCAGCAGTGTACTTCAGTCCATCTGCCTATTCTGCTTTCCATGCTGTCTCTGGTGAACCCTCTAATCACCCCACACCTCTGGCCTGCACCCCAGCTTGTATGCAAAAATAAATCAATCTTAAAAAAAAAAAGAAAGTCCTCCATTTGGTGAATATAAAACTGATTGAGAAGCATCATTTCAATTCAGATATCTCAGAGTTTGTGTCTAGAACCACCAATTGGCTTAGGATTTCCTGTCCCACAGACAGCTGTCCACATCATATTTGAGCAGTTTAAGAAAAAATAAACTCACCATAATATTTTTGGACTTGAGACACAGTACGTTGTTTTTTAAGAAAGAATTGAAATGAATGGACTGGGGAAAGGAATCTGGTGCCCTATTGGAGGCAAAAATATCAAGTGTTTTGCATTAAAAATAGAGAGGAAATAAAAGATATATTCCTTACAAAGACTTCATCAATAACATCACTGAAATTATACAGCAGAATAGTAGCTTGCTTTAACAACCTAAAATGTATCTACTGATAAACATGTTCCTTTTTCAAAAAAGAGAATCATCTGTTAGTTGATCAATCTGGATTTTACATTTATAGTAAAATAAAAACATTTCTTTTAAATAACTGGACCATTCATGTGGGGCACAAAGCCTCTTTTCAGCACTCTGTTGCCTAAATTGATGAATTTAATACCTGAGTTCCATCAGCGAAATAACCATTATTTAAAAGGATGCATGGCATAGCATTTTGTTAGCAAATTTTATGTATATATCTAATTTTGTAAACTTGAGTCTGGTAATTCGATTATTTTAAAAAATTTGCTCCCAATAAATGGTTTTAAGGTCAAGTTTGTAAGGTAACAGTAAATCAGAAATGCAGACCCTCTATGTTTAAGCATTTTAAATATCCGTGTAAATTATTTTCTGCACATGTGTGTATATGTGTGAGTGTGTGCTTTTTTTTTATTTCCCTGGTAAGAAATGGCTTCCTGTAGAGCTGAAGAGAGCACAAAATGTTATTTACTCTTTTCTCTAATATGAACCAGAATGAAATTTTCCATATTCCCATGAACGGTGAATCAAAACCCAAAACAAGGTTGGCTATCAAAAGCCAAACCTTGCATTTTTAAACATGGTTGCCACAAACTTGTCAAATCTATGGGGTGCTAAACCACGCTCCCTGCCTCACTATCATTTATAAACGAAAATGAGCACAAGTCCTGTTTCCTTGAATATATTTGAAAATACATTGTTGCTTTGAGGGAGAGTATTTTTTATATGGTGACATTTATTTCTTCTTTTGCCATTTTGTATTTATAACTTGTCTCCTCTTATTTTTATTACCCCACTAATCTTTCCCCTTAGCAGATCTTTTATATTTTATTAGAAATATCCAGCTTTTTCAGAGAAGTACTTTTTATATCCCTGTGGAACTAAATTGGCCACTGTTGTCCTTTTAACATATCAACTTTGAGAGATGAATTGGAGAACTTACAAGTGTCCCTTAACATAAAGTTGACACTTCAAAGAAATCTCTAGAAAACGTTCTATTTGGAAACGACCACATTTAAATATTCAAGGTTTATTTCCAGCTATTTTATTCCAGCTCATATAAAAACTATTTTTATTTCTTTGCAGTTCATGTGTTCTTTTTTATTCCAAATTAAAACCTTGTAAGTTATCATGCAAATACTTATACTTCTATGGTCCTAAACATTTGCGAAAAGGTAAGATTTCTTCTAAAACAAGCATAGCATTGATTTAAGTAGAAAGATATTTGTCCTTCTCTCCCAAATTTAGATGCTTTCCATTTATAGGGAATACTTCACTAATACATAGTTATCATATTATTAATAATATTCACTGGCATTCCAGGTATCTGAATATTTTGTTGCAATTATAATATTTCTCAGGCAGTGCATGCTCAGCTAACCTGTTTCCTTAGAATTATTTCTTTGCAAGCATTTATGAATTTGCCTGTAGTAATCTTGCTTTCAGATTTTCTTTTTAAAAAGAACTATGTCATCTCCCATAATGCTTTTTAGAAAGCTGTCTAAAAATACTCATATTGATTGGTGATCATGAGTTTTATATTAAATTCCATTAAATATTAATTAATCATCTTTTTCTTTAATGTAGCCATGCTAGTATGTTACACACAGTATGAGGATTAGAATGATTTGTTTCACTTTGGCAATAAGAGTGTCATTGTGCCCATATGGGATGCACTTTCTGTGGTATCAGTCATCTACTAGACATTTTCTCATTATATTACTGATTAATATTCTCTTCCTCAGTGACATGTGGATTAGAGTTCTCTTTCATCTAGACAATAGATAATACTGAATCTCAGGTATTAAAAACATGGTAACAATCTGTATCCAAGCCATCACTCCATTCTGATTATTTGTTTTTCTCTTTCTATGTTTTCTTATAGCTTACAGAGTTAGCAAAACAAATTGACCTAATAAACAAATTAACCAACATATCAGTGAATAACTCAGATTCATACTTCTTTAAGTCAGGTACCAAAACCCGAGAAAAATGAGTTTACCAGACTGTTCTGAGAAATCATGTGTCTTTCTCTGATCTTGCTTTGCCCCCCTCCATTTCTACATGTTGGAATGAAACTTATTTTCCAGGCACAGCCCAAATCCCCCCTCATCAAAAGCCTGTTCTGATCCATCTTATCAAATCACTCTCCCATTTTCTAAATTCTGTACAACCTCACATCTCTCTTGAGGTAGTATTATGCCTAATTTCATTAAAGCTAGCTAATAGTTATTGTTTATAATTCTCGTGAAGGAGTCTGTTCATTTTTCAACCCCTATTACTTTTTAATGTTACTTAAAAAGAAGAAGGAGGAGGAGGAGGACGCCTCCCTAGTGGTGCAACAGGTTAAGCACAGCACTCTGGAGATGTCGGCAGCTACCAAGCGAGTTTGATGCCTGGCCACGGAGATTCCCACATGGCGCAGCAGACCTCTCCTGCCTCGCCTGCTGCTCCCCTCAGCAGTGTATTTCCGTCAATCTGCCTGTTCTGCTCCCCACTCTGTCTCTGGTGAACCCTCTCACCACCCCTCACCTCTGACCTGCACCCCAGCTTGTATGCAAAAATAAATAAATCTTTAAAAAAAGGAAGAAGAAAAAAGATTTTAAAGATCTTTCTCAGAAAACTGAGATGCAAAGAATTCATAAATGGTAGAACTTTAATTTCAACCTAGAGAGACTGATCCTGGGGTCAGTGCAATTAACATTATACTGAATGTTTTAGTGATAAAGTTTTATGATTCCATCTAAGGATTCAATAATCCTTCAATAACTATGTTTGGGTATGTGATACATATTTTGAAACAGGATTGAACCACATGTAGGATTCAGGTTTGTATGTGCCCCACATGTTGTAGCCCATCCATAGCTATTCCAAACCACCTATCTCTTGGTTTTCCCAACATTTATCCTGTTTTCCAAACCCAAAATAAAACTAATTATATAATGCCATTAGACTGATTTTGCTTCCTGTTTCTCAATAATTACCATTTTCTTCCTGACCTTTAATCTTCCTGAAATACATAAATTTTCTGTCTGCAGCTAATTTTAGATAAGTACATTCATAAGAGGCTAATTTGTAGGATGAATTAATTATAAACAAGTTGAAATGATGACAAATAATAAGTTTAATTATGTTACAACAATAGTCGAAAAGATTATATTGCATATTCTAGCTTACTGTTTGTTTGCAAAACTCATTTCAAGAAGCTAACACATGTAGATAGACAGACAAATAGGCCTCTTGTGGTGGCAGAATTGATTGTTTCCTCATCTGTTTCCACAGCATACATTGTAGTCATAGCATTTACCCAGTTTGTCTTTATTATTTTATTTTTCACGTTCATCTTTCTCCAGATTGTAGATTTCCTGAGGATAGGGACAATATCTTTTAAATTCATGCCAGCTGTTATTTTATAGATCAATAAGCAGGTTTCCCCTACAATCCCAAAGTAGAACTTTCCTGTTTGGTATGATTTAGAAGGTTATTTTGTGGTCTATGAACAGCTAAAAAATTTTCCATATAAATTAACATAAGTTTTCCCAGATACACAATCCCAAAGTTTCATAACTTTCACCAAGGCACATTTTTATCATTAAAACAGTGGCCCACAACTAACAACAAACAAAAAGAAAGAGAATCCAAATTTCATTGAATTTATGGTGGCCACTAATACAATGGAATAGACACTAATTCTATTCATTTTTTTGTTCAGTGGCTACTACCATGGACTCATGAGAGTGTGCCATCCTGCCCCATGGAAGGGAATGTTAGAAACATCAACGGACCCTCTAACTTCAGCCATCTTTTCTCTAGAGAAGTTCACGCAAAGTTCTTAACTTGCAGCTTCAGTAAGCAAAGTGTAGGAAGGAAGCATATGTGTAATTATCCAGACCAACAGGAGAAAGCAGTTATATACGAAAAACTTTCTAAATAGTCCTAGTCCCTAATTCCTGCATTAAAAATTAAGGCTTTTGAGCTGCAGGCTGGTGTGTTTAGTACTCTCCTAAGATCGTACATGACACCAGAAACGTGGGCAGAGTGATTCCAACAGATACAGGGAGTGGGGACAATGAATAACAGAGAGAATGAGGACAACATCAGTTAGATTTGGGGGAAAACTTATCACAAAAGGCATGTAGTCCTATCAAAATCCATGGCTATCCCACATATCGTCAGGTGATATCAGGACACAGTATAAGGGCTGCCCTGCTTACATTGGGTCTGAATCTGGCTTTTCAACACCATCCTGAGATGAATAACAACCTCTAATGCACCCAATATATTGACCCCAAAGAGTAAGTATTGATAACACTGGAGCCATTACATTAGAAAAGCTACTACTCCATCAACTGAAGAGAGTGAGATGACCATCTTCTTTTTTAGTTAAAAGTAGGTTTGGTTGTATATAGGTAGAAAATCCAAGTAACTGGTAAACAACCTGGTAATTTAACAAGTTAGAGGTTTCTTTCTCGCATAAAAATATTCATAGCCTTCAAAAAATTTTCCCTCACAAAGTATCCAGTCCCGGAATGGGATGATATCTGCTTCACAAAGTCATCAGGACACTGGTGTCTCCTCTCTGCTCACCTCTGCCATCCCAAAGCCCTTACCCTCATGTTCAAGGCCACATCCAGGAGTCACACAATCTGGCAAATTGTCCTAGTTTTTCAGGTTTCACTAAACCATGGCCTGACTATATCACTATAAATGGCCTGACTTAAACAATGGAAATTTATTTTCTCACAGTTCTAGAGGCTGGAGTCTGAGATCAGATGCCCACATGGTTGAGTTTAGATGAGGATTCTTGCTCAGTGACAGATGACCACCTTCTCACTGTGTTCTCACATAGCAGGGCGAGTGTGAGAACAAGCTCACTGGTGTTTCTTTTTATAAAGGCACTAACACCATCATGAGGTCCTCACCCACATGATCACATCTAAATTTAATTACCTTCCAATGGGTCCATCTCCTAATAACAACATATGAGGTTAGGACTTCAACATATGCAGTTTTGTGGGGGCACAATTGAGTGATAGCAGGAATGACCTGGGTGACCATATTTCTAGACAATAAGTCAATAAATAGAGAATGATATATTAGGGACATCTTATAGTCTTAGGAGCTGAAAAATTAGCTCTACTGATTCTGGAAGCACCTGCTTCCAAATGTCAGGTGGTTGAATTCCTAACACTTACGGTTATGTCCTATTCCAGGAGTTTTTAATCTAGTGTTAGGGATCTTCCAGCACCATGTTTAGCAAATGACGACCAGATCTTGCACACCATGTCCTTTTGTAAATAAAGTCTTATTGGAACATAGTCATACCCATTTGCTTACTTCTAGTCTAGGGCTGCTTTTGTGCTACTGCAGCAGAGTGGAGCAGTGCAACTAATACCATATGACCTTCAAGGCCAATATTATCTGGTCCTTTTATAGAAAGCTTGTGCAACATTGCCCTGAAGTATCCATAGAGATGTGTTATGGGTTCATGCATCCTGTGTGATAATGAACAGAATGATGTCTCTATGGCTATGTATTATGGAATAAGCCCAAACTTTCTACCAATTTCTCACTGATCCACTGAAAAAGTTTCTTATGTCCTTTTAAAGGACCTTCAAGGATACTGGGTAACTTGTAACAATATGCTGACATGTCCCTATAAAAGACAGCAGGTGTGAGAAATAGCCAAGTGTTTGGAGTCACGTAGATTAGAGCCGTGAAAGTAATTGTTCAAACTTGTGAAATGAGAGTGGCCAGTACACCTACTTCTTAGAAAAATGTGTCTTTTATCCTAGTTATTTCAAAATAACATCAATTGACTCTGTCTCATAAAGACATATAGTATTAAAAAGATTAAGTTCAAGAAGGAAAGGTAAGGCAAGGTCAAGGTTGCACTTTTTCTTAATTTCATAAGCCTTGTTAAGCTCATTTCAGTCTGGCAAGAAGAAAGGAAATTAATGCATCAGAAAGATTATACCTTTACCTGCTAAGCATCTAAAGATCATTTACATAAAACTTACATAAAATGTATCATTTCTGTAGTTTGGTAGACCAATCTTTCATTTTTATATTACAATCTCTTAACAACTAGGATTTGCATAGCTTATAAAAATGTTTTAAAAAATGGTTTCACTTCCATTATTTCATTGCCACCTGCTGAGCATGGCAATTATGCACTCTTTTTATGGATTAAACATATAAGATTCAGAGAAGTAAGGTCTGTGAGAGAGACACCTGTCTTGATGAATTAAAATCAGAATCTCCAGTCCTGTACTCATTCAGAAATTACACTCCTATTAAACGACTGTTTTTTATGGTCAAAAGAAATGTGTGTGAATACCTATGCATATTTATCATCATTAGAAAACAGAAAATGGTGGCGCGAGGGTTAAAGACACAGGACTATCAAGCTATCTCCAGCCACTGCAACACAAGTTTGATCCCCAGCCAGGGAGCTAACCCATACATGGTGCAGCAGACCTCGCCTATCTCACCTGCTGCTCCCCTCAGCTGTATATTTCATTAGACCTGCCTGTTCTGCTCCTCACTCTGTCTCTGGTGAATCCTCTCACCCCCTGGACCTCTGGCCTACCTAACAGTACTTGTATGCATAAATGAAAAATAAATTGTTTAAAAAAAAAGAGAATTTATTTATTGATAATGGATTCCTATACACACACAAAAAAGTTAGATATACTAAAAGAGAGGACATTAGATTTCAAGCTTTCTAGTTGACATTCGATTGCTCCAGTTTTTAAATTAACATAGCTAATATATGCTAATTTGGTCATTATGTTAACATGTGGTCATTTTAAGTTCAAATACTTAATTCTTAGTTTTTATTTGCCACTAGCGAACACCCCACATTATTCTTATGTCCTCCCTCTTCTAGATATTAACATTAATGGTGGCATGAAGGAAGAAATGAAGGTGAACGTTCTCAGAAGAAAAATTATGCCACAGAATCACAGGGATAAATACTTAAATCATATTGATACCAATGGAGGTTATTTTTTGAATAGATACACTATAGTGACTTTGTTTTACTTTGATCAAATTATGCTTTCTGTTTAAATTTATTAGATATATGGGAAACAGCATCTTTATATATTTTAGGAGAATAAGGTAAACTATATCATTAAGAATCTCTGAAAATAATAGAAATTAGATCCTGCTTTTAGTAATGGGAAAATTCCACCTCAGTCTGAATAGAAATGAACAATCATAAGTAAGCTCTATTCCATTTTCTCTTAGCATTTTAGTCTTTATAATCACTGTTTGTTCTAACTAAACCAATAACTAAAAATAACTCAGCTATTTGGTTTTCTGAGTAATTCAAAGATGTGTCAACTAATTAGGCTATTTGAAAACACAATTGTAATTAACATAATGTGTACTGAGGGGTTAATGTCTTAGTATTTACAGTTTTTAGGACACCTGTAAAGTGAAATCTGCAACACAATAGAACTCAGCATAATAAAAATGTTAGAATTTACAAAATGTCATCAAATGCTTTTGGCCCACTTCTATAAAAAACATGAATAATTTACAATACTATATATGGATTTAGACTTTGCTGCCCTGATTCCATTTAAATAAATGTGTTTATGAGTCACCAATTTCATTTTCCTCTACTTATAAGTGGTGACCTTTCACTTATGAGCTAGAAAGTAATCAACTCTGAGTATGGAATGAGATAAAGGAAAATAAATTTAAATATTTATGGTAAACATTTATGATGACATGTGCATTAATGATTCCAAACACATTTTTGTTTAGGGAAGAAAAGTGTACACAGTCCATTTACACTACAAATACTTACTGAGAAGCTATCATGTACCTGTTTAAGTTTATTACATGGTTCCAGTAAAAATTAGAAACAATAAAATATATGAGCATAAACAAATTAATTAAATATGCCCAGTGCACTTTATTATATAAATATAAAATACAATTATATGTAAATATGTACTAAATATAAAATATAAACACCTTATACTTTTCTCATATTTTTTAAAAGGTGCAAGAGAGTGATAATGACCAATATGTAGTGATTCTCCCATGTTTCTTGCTAGGAATTATTTATATACTCCACACCATTATCAGCAGGTATCATTAGAATGATTTGATGAGATATAAACTCAAAAATGGAAGTAATCATGAAAACAATGTTAAATGCCAAAGGAGATCGCTTACTGCTTCTCATACCTGATGTACTTCTGTTCTCATGCTTTTTATTCCCCACCTTAATTAAAGGCCATCTAAATCCACCCCAGTTTCCTGTGTGTCCTGATTTATTCTGGAACCCATACCTAAAGCATTTTTGGAACACTCTAAACTTTGCTTAGGCATCCATCATAGAACCAATTTCCTTTGTCTTATGTGTTACCATGAGTGCTGTCTGTCCTCATGGAATATCAGGATATGCCTTTACTCCATGGATTCCGTCAGGCTTGAACAACGTTTTATATATTATGGATGTCTCGAAAATGGTTGGGAAATAAAGTAGTCAAACCGCACCTTGTACAAAAGCCTATGCTGACTGTCTAGCATGTCAACAGCATTTGACTCATTTAAGCAAACAAGCCCTTAGCTTGGCCCCAGACAAATGTTGAAACTTAACAGTCCCTTCCCTTCACACTTACTGAAATCACTGACAGCGAACAACTCAATTTCCTTACTCTTTCTCGCTGCACTTTGCTCAAGCTTTTCTAATCTGTCTTAATTATCTGCTTTCCTATTCCTTTGCCTGGTCAATTTGTTCATATTCAAGTCCCAATTCAGTTGTCATCTCTTTTCTATAACATGTCCCAAACATTTCTTCCTCTACTTATTTGCATAGTACTTTATATTTGTCTCTATCTTGTAAGATCAAAGGGAATTTAGAGGTACATCTAATTTACAAGGAGAAGCAATGTATGCAGAAAAAATATATGACTCTTTCTTCTAAAGTAGGTTATTTATTCATAAAAACCCATGATCCTAAGTAACTTGCCTGTCTTAACTTTTACATAATCTTTTCCTTCAGCCACACAGTGTGAAGAGAATAGGTCTCACATTCATATGGTTAGATTCTCTTTTACTCACCACTGTGACTTTGATAACCATGTAATATTTAAAAACTATGGTTTCCTCATTTACAAATCATCTCTCCACCACAGGATTAAAGTGAACACCTTAAATACATATTATTTTTGTTAATCGTTATAATAAAGCTGAAAAAGTTTAAGACCCCAGGTTAGTCTGTACTGCAATTGAGCAAGTACATAATATTAGGTTGTGTTACACCAGAAGTTTTGTCTTCAAAACTGCTAAAGATCTCTCTCCTTTTTAGCATATAAATGGTTTAGAGGCAGTTGTAGAATCAGATTACCTGGGCACAAATCATAGGTATGCCCCCGAATTCTTGGCATATTTACTAAAACTCTTTATGATTCGGTTTCTATGAGGTATAAAAACACTAATATGTATAAATCACACAGAACAGACCCTGATACACAGTAAAGCTGAGATCTGTATTAGCATTAGTGCTTTTATTACTTATTTTGAAATAGGATCCTTTGTTATTTTCAATTGAGGTAACAATGGTTAACAAATCTCTATATATGTTAGGGGATTATGTTCACACCTTTTCATATATGTGTTACCATCTAGCACCACAGCACCAATAATCCTCCACCACAATCCATTTGGCCCCTCTCCCGACCCCTCGCCCTCTCTAGTAGCCCCAGTTCTGCAGTAGTATTCCAGTGTTTGTTTATTTTTTGGGGGTTGCTTGGTTTTGTCTGATACTTTGCTTTGATTCTTTGTATTCCACATATGAGTGAAATCATCCAGTATTTGTCTTTTTCTCCCTGACATATTTTGCTTAGCAGAATAACCTCCTGTTCAATATATAGTGTCACAAATGACAATGTTTCCTCATTTTTTGTCAATAGCCTGACCAGTATTATATTGTGTACTTACACCACATGTTTTTTTGTCAACTCATATGTCTTTGGGCGCTTTCATTGTTCCCATAACTTGGCTGTTATAAGTAATGCTGTAGTGAATACAGGAGAGCATATGCCCTTTCAAACTAGTGTTTTTATTTACTTCAGATAGATTCCTAGGAGTGAAATTGCTAGAACTAATGGTATATCTATTTTCAATATTTGGAGAGACGTCCATACTGTTTTTCACAGAGGCGGGACCGGTCTACACTCCCACCAAAAGTATACAAGAGTTTCATGCTCTCCACACCCTCAACAACACTTCTTGGTTCTTGTGTTTTACATATAGGTGTTTCCTATGGGTATGAGATGGTGTCTTATTGTGGTTTTGATTTACATTTAGAATCACCTGTTAACTCTCCTATGTCAAGCCACACTTTATACACGCAATTTTATAGAATAGTAACTTCAAATAAGTTAAAGAAAAATCAAAAGGAGCAGGTTCCTGAAACTGGGGAAGATAGTGGAGATGGCCCTTACCTTTTTGATTGAGATTCAACATCACAACAATAGTTTGCATCATCTCTCATTTGTTTTTTGTGTATGAGTACCAATTTTATATATCACCTATTCTATTTTCACCTATTGTGGATAGAACTTCTTCATTATCAGGGCATTTATCTTAGGCAACCATACTTTATTGTGCCCAGAGAAGGAAAACTTAAGTGATTTATTCTCAGTGTCCATTTGCCAACACCAAAGAAGAACTCACATACCCACTTTTTAGATCAATCACTCTTTTGGGGGTATCAGGAGTAAAATGACTGTCTAGGTCTGACCAAGGTACAGAGTTCTATTATTGCAATCCTTCCCAAAACATGTAATATCAGAAATGGGTGCTTCAAACAAAAGGCAGAAAAAAGTATTCCATGTATGCACAAGTAACAGATGTCTCTTTTATCTACCTTCCAGAACAGAGAACAACCTAGAATGAAGAGAACAGAGTCAATCTCAAATAAAGGAGTAAGAACCTGTTTGTTTGCTCTGCCCTTCACGCAGGGCACATAGTTTCACCAAACAGAGCCAAATGACCGCTGCACAACAGAACTGCTTTAGGATTAAAATATAAAAACTCTTGGGAGCATGCTGTGATCGAGGTTTCACAAAGAGAAGCCAATGAGCAACTGAAGTGGTGGTGTTAGTACAGGGCAACGAACACTTAAGTCATTAAAGACCAGAATCTGATTGCTTGCCAATCACATCGGTTGGCTTCATTCTGCTGAGGAGCATATAGAACTATGAAGCTCCGTACATCTTTCAATATTTCTGATAGAGTCAATCTCAATCACATTATCATTCTCTAGAAGAAAATTCACATGAATGATATTCCCCATATTGGGGAATAGTGAATTTAACAAGGAGTATCTCAGTGAAGATTAAAAAAGGCAACATGAACAAGGAAGGAAGATTTCCAATAGATTTTGCATCATTACAAAGAAAATAATCCCAAGAGAAATGCTTTTACATTATAATGGTCTTTTTTTTTAATGATAGTAGATAGTGTGCCATTAAATCTCTTAAGACAGACAATACATGTTTGTTGATAAGGGGAATTTATTTAGTTTGGCTCTCATAGCCAGCCATTGACAAATAGAATCTGATAACAACAATATAAATAGGTATTTCTACATCTGTAGAAATTCTGCTACATCTCAACTACTGTGAAAAGTAATTTCTTCTGCTGGAAACATATCACAGTAAACCAAAGGAAGTCTGATGTATCCAAGGTTGCAATTCCCTGTGAACATTTATTCGCTATGGTAATTATCTCTGATTAGAAAAATAACAATAAAAATCCCCATGTTCTTATAAAGGATTCATGTTGGTGACTCTCCCAGAGGGAAAGGTCTGGATGGTGTTAAAATTATAACTGTTATTATGGACAGTGTAGCTGTGTTTTCTTTTTGAAAACTCCAGAGTCAAGAGACTGTAAGAAAGGAATTAATTCTATTAACCTGTTCCTAGGGATCTAATAACAAGGAACTAGTATAGGTGCCAAAGATTATTGGTAGTTGACTAATGGGTTTGGCTGCCAATCCTGGGCCGTTGCAGCCATCTGTTCCCCAAAATTGTTTTGTAGAAAGATATATAAAACAATTAGCAAGTTGGGATTCTATAAACTATGCCAAGAAAATGCAATTCAGTTGAATTTGGTGCAAAATAAGGTTCATTTGAGAAAAAAAAAAAAGAGAATAGAATGGAATTTGTCAGAGTTGCTAGAGGTGAAAACAAACAGCAATGATTCCATGGTGGAAAAATGTGAAAGAGATAGGTGGTATTCTTTGATAAGAAAAACTTTGTGGTGGCAAAAAGATACTAACAAATAGGGAAGGGCAATAAAAAGGACAAGGTTAAAAATTTAAACAAGGCAAAAATTTAAACAATTCTGCAGAATTCATAGCATATTCCACAGAACACATTGCAATAAAAAGTCTTTATAAGCAGGTTCAGTAATGTCACTCATGAGTCATACTTCAATACTAAATAGGAAGACAGAACCATTGAAAACAAGCTACTAAAATTCAGCCAATTTGCAAGCAAAGTACAATGATTGATCCAATGTAAGCCTGTGAACACAGTGCACACGGAGGCTAATAGTGATTGTATATCATACACCATTTTGGATAATGGACTGCAAGCTGAATATTACAGAAAAACCTTGAGGATATGATAATACACACCTTAAAACTATGTAAAAGGGAGAAAGAGATTACAAGAGAAATAACTGACCAACAGATGTGCAGATAATACAGAGGCCACTGTGAAGCAAAGGTGTATAATACAAAGAGCCAGTCAGACAAAAAAAATTCTGATGTACGTAGAATCAAAATCCTTGCACCTATCTAGTGTGAAATGGACAATCGGCTCCTCAGCTTTCTCACCCAATTTAACATACATGAAAATGGCATCACTATAGCTTTCTTTGCTATCATTAAGAATTTGTTTTTAGAGGCATTCTTATCAGAAAGCACCACTACCTTAAAAGCAAGCAAAACAAAGGAAAAAACTCAGAAGAAAATGAAGTATATAAAGTTTGTTCTCTAATGTTTAAGGAATGAAGGATCTGGCTTCGCCTGACATTATCAATTCAATGTGGAAACATAAAAATAGATTTCTTTTACATGTTTATTGACTAATTTTATTAGACACAATTTAAACACTTCTTGGTAAATTGGACCGTCATCCTCTTCCCTGTTCAGTTCAGAAAAGTCTCAAACTACTGACAAATAGCTACTGTCTTTTTTTTTTCAAACATTAAAATGACTGAATATGTTTTTCAGTGACAATGGCAGGTAGACTCAATTAATTAAATCAGTTCTTGCCGTTGAAATATCTGTATCAAACTACTGCAAGTTTTCCAAGACCACAACATTTATAAATATCTGTTTATTCAACATTTAGATCTGCATGTGATATTTTAAATGAACATGCCAAATGGAAAAAGTGGGCTGTGTGGGTCTAAGCTACAACCCCATTTCTAAAATTATTATTTAAATCCTAAGAAAATGATCAGTATCTTAAATCCGAAGATAAAATCTTTGGGATGGTTCATCCTAATTAATGATGACTTCAAAACATTTATCTAGCATATCCCTGCCACTCAGAACCACAGGCATTTATTAGACCATTTGGTAAAAGTTGTGTTTTTAGAGACTGAACCATATAGAAGCCTAGGAGCGAAATTGCTGGAACTAAGGGTTTATCTATTTTCAGAGTTTGACCAGACCCCAAAGTGTTGTTCACAGAGGTGGGATCAGTCTACACTTCCACCAACAGTGTGCAAGGGTTTCATGTTCTCCATCCCCTCAACAACACTTCTTGGTTCTTGTGTTTTCTATATTGGTCTTTCCTACAGGTGTGAGGTGGTGTCTTACTGTGTTTTGGATTTACATTTAGGATCACCGGATAACTATCCTATCTCAATCCCCTGATCAGGGAAGCATCATTGAGACTCACCACTGATGAAAGAAATAGGCCCCTAAGAGAGGAAGCATTGGCCAAGGCTCAGGGTATGTCAGTTCTTTTGAATTAGTCTGCTGGGGCTGCTCTACAAAGTTCCACAGATCAGAAGGATTGAACAAACAACACAGTTTATTTTCTTGCCACTTTTGGTGACAAGAAGTCCAAAATTAAGGTACCAGCAGGATTAGTTTCTTCTGGGGCCTCTTTTCCTGATTTGGATACGGACTGCCTTCTCATTATATCCTCATAAGGCCTCTCCTCTCTGCTTGCCCACATCCCTGGTGTTTCTCTGGGTTCAAGCTTCCTCTTCTTGTAAGGACACCAGACAGGTTCTATCAAATGACCTCATTTGAACTTCATTCATGCCTTTGAAAGTCCTGATTTTAAACACTATCACACTCTGTTGTATTACTGGGGAATAGAACATTGATAAATGAATTTGTAAGGATATAATCCAGCTATAACAATTTTGTTTAGAGTTGGAGTGAGATAGCTAGGGATTTGTCAAGACTACTCTCTGAAATATAGTGAAATACGAGATGCTGAATTCACAGATGGTAGCTGTTTTTTAGAATTATTTGTTGTAAACTCCTGAAGGTGCAGCTGCCTCAGGAGGAATGAGCCTTGGTACATATGACAGTGAGGCTTCCTGTAATTTAAGTTGTGGTGAAGGAAAGGAGGGCCCCAACCCACTTCTGCAGAGCAACCGCTATGCACAGGATAGCCTAGCAGCTGTCAGGAGATATGGAGAGACCTTGCCAGTCAAGTTCTCTTTGTCTTTTTATGGTGATACTGTCTACTCTGAATCTTCAAATCTAAATAAAATCACTTATGGGTATATTCAACCTTTTTTCAAGTCTGATTGTAAAACAAATTGCTATTACATTAGAAACCAAGTATAAACCAAAGGGAAAGAGATTATCATGGTCCACAAGCATAAAAGAATGACAGAGAGAGCAGCATTAACAAATCATGAAAGTATTAAACTAAAAGGTACAAAATGAGAACTATAGGGGCTCCCTGGTGGCCTAGGGGTTAAGTTTCAGTGCTATCATCCCTATGCCTGAGCTGCATCCCTGGCCAGGGAGCTGACCCACATGGCACAACGGACCTCTCCTGCCTTGCCCACTGCTCCCCTCAGCAGTGTATTTCAGTAGACCCGCCTGTTTTGCCCCCTATTCTGTCTCTGGTGAATCCTCTTATCTCCTGCAGCTCCGGCCTGTACCCCAGTTCTTACACACACTAAAAAAATGAGAACTGCAAGGAATTCAGTATAGAGAAAGCATAAGAGGAACAGATCAAGAGATAAAAGAGGAAAAGGGGGGCTGAGATCACAGGGGGTTCTTTAAAGCACACTAGGCATTCAGTTCCTATCTAGCATCATGAGATGTCGAATTAATTGCAAGGTTTTAAATTGAAGAATTTGATGATCAAATTTGCTATTTTGAAAATAAATTCTAGTGGCCAGATACTGACTCTTTTAAGAGTCTTCTACGTAATACCCTGAAAAGATCTTTCCAGAAACATCAAACTAAGGTACTGTAATACAAAACATTTGTTTTGTTATAGCCTTAGAAACGTGGTGATTGCAAATGACTGCGTGAAAGAAATGAGAAAAGAAATGAAACATTTTTAAAATGAGATGTGTTCTTCACATGCGGGCAAGTGCTTTGAATCGTGGCATGCCTCTGCTACACGTGCAGACATTTTTCCATGGGCATATCTGCAGATACCCACAAAGACGCTGATTAAACCATAGTCAAATTAGGACACAAAATATCCTTCAATAGAACAGATAAATATTTATGTGTTCATGCTTAGATCAGAGATATAGACAAGGACAAAAAAGATCGTAAAGACTTAATGTGGAGCGACTAATGAAGTTGCAAAATGTAGTTACCTCACACAGATTGACAGTATTTATGTACAATTGTGAAAACACAAAACAATGAAACAATGGAGTTGTAGATTTTCAGGATAAGTAAGCAAACATGTGTTGCTGGGCTCTACAAACAATTCCTCTGAGCGGGAACATGGAGGATGAGCCTTGAGACAAGAAAAAAAAAATCTCTAGAAGCTACTTTTTTGTTTCTCAACTTTAAAACATGACAATAAAATCTTAACAGAAGATAAAATCATTAATTACTGGTGGGGTGTCCCCCCTGGTTTTGATCTCTGTGCTTTTCTATAATTCTTTTAACTGTTCAAAATTATTTTTAAAAGGGAAAAATTTTCTTATTTGCAATCCACTATATTTATAGTCTACTTTATTCTGTATCCTGCATTCATGTATTTATTCCTCATTTTCTCCTTCTAAGGTAGATGGGTTTAAGTGAGTATCCTTATTCTTAGTTTATCAGTGAAGGCTCTTAAATGGAAAGTGATGTACCCCAACTTTTTCTTTGACTTATTGAAAGGTGGGGTGGAAGTCCCACCCAGCATTTCTGGTACCATGTGTGTGTCCCCCTCTGTCCTGAAGCACCCTGAAGTTGTTACAACTTCTGAATTTATTCAGATTTGGCAAAGGCACTTTAAGAAACATCAGTGTGTGCCTTTCTGTTCTGTCTAAATTTAGTTCAGTTTTGCTGTATTAAGAATATCAAAAGAGGAGGGATTCTGTATTTCTCAATCATATGCACTATTGTAAACCAATGCTACCTTAATTATAAAAAAATAATAATAAAAGAATATTTGAGGCACAGATGCCATGGTGTTGGGAGATGCCTTGGGACACAGTGGGTAGGCCTGCTCAGCTCTGAGTTTCTACCATATTCTAGCTTGCTGGACTTTGGCAAGCTATTTATTTCCTTATGCCTTCATTTCCTTGTAGGTAATATGAGGAATTTTTCTATTTTCAAATATGTAAATAGTACCTAAGCAGATGTACCTAAGTTTATTGAGGATGAGCCGGATAATCCATACAGTGCTTAGCATAGGTTCTTTTGGAACTATTACAATGTGGGCTAATAGAAGAGAGTTCCAGACTGGCAAGGAGAAAGTCATGGAATTAATCTCTGGGTAATCTAGCTTATGTTCTCTGTGCTGGTGCAAGGGGTTAAGTCTCAGCACTATGAGGCTAGCGGCAACAGGATTTCGATCCCTGGCCAGGGAGCTAACCCATATGGCGCAGCAGACCTCTCCTGTCTTGCGCGCTGCTCCCCTCAGCAGTGTATTTCAGTAGATCCTCCTGTTCCGCTCCCCACCCTGTCTCTGGTGAATCCTCTCAAGCCCCACACCTCTGGCCTACACTCCAGTTCTAGTATGCATAAGTAAATAAAAATAAATCTTAAAAATAAGCAACCTACATAAGGAAACTCAGAAAAGGGGTGGAGTAAGAAACATTGAAAATAGTACAATCACATTACTGTGATACACACACACACACACACACACACACACACACACACAGCATATAGAGAAGTGAATGGTGCTTCATTCTGTTTACATTTTGCTTTCATGATCCAGTTAATAAAGGGGAAAAGAAGTGAGATAAAGGGAGTTGTTCCCCCCAAATAAAAGAAATCTTATTAAAAATATTAACAGCTGCTTTTTTCAATACTACAAGTCCAAGCTATAGCATCAGAACACAATAAAAGCATATAAGATGCCCACTCAAATCCAAGCATAAGTGTGGAGCCTATAAAAGCTTACTTCAGCCACCAAAATCAAAATGAGTTTTAAAAACTTCATGCTTTAGAAAGTATCAGTGAAAAGAAATAAGAATGAGTAACTGGTAACAGAGTTCATTCGAATTCTTTAGTTAGAATTAGCACTAGAAATCCAAATTTGCAACAACAATGAAAATAATCAATGACATATTTTCAAAGGTGGAATGAATAGTTTAAAAAAGAGGCTGTGCACACTGTTTTCAATACTCGTGTAGAAACAGTGTCACTTTTATCTCACTCAGATCTTCAAAAGCAGGTGACCTTGTTTGGGTTTCAATAGAAAAAGCTCATGAATTTACATGGCTGTGTTGACTGCATAGGGTTGATTGGAAAGATATAAAACCAAATAATGCCATAAAACAGCCCTTGAGGCACATTGCCTTTTTAAACTATTTGCATAAAGATGGACTGCACATTGTTATGTGCATGTACTTAAACTCCCAAATTCAAAGGAAAGAATGAAGTCCTACTTAGGTTGCCCAGGGCTCAATAAAAACATAATTTATAGAATAATCTCATAAGCAAATTTAAGAAAGAAAACAAAAAGAAAGCTGGTGGGATATTAGTATTTAGTTTATTGTCTGCTTCATGAAACACTTAAACACTTGTCCCCTAAAATATCCTTCTTGTGTAAGGAATGTGGAAATAAGTGATACAGACACCCTGGTTTGGTGAGAGAAGACTAATGAAAACTGCTGTAATTTCTCAATTCTTCAAGTAGTTAATGAAATAAAAATAAAGTTAAGCAATAAAATCATTCATAAGGTATAAAACATTTGTACATTAGTCCCTAAGGATAAACAGCCCCAGAGATGTGATTTTGAAGTTTCTCCTAAAACCTAAATGTCTATTTTAGTGTGAATGCCTATTTGTAAGTTCATATAATTACCCCTGTGAAAGATTTTATGTTTTAAATATGAATCATTTCTGATTTTTAATTATACTTATGCACTATATTTATGATAATTTATATTTGTGCAATTTTTGTCATTCAATTCAAAATCTTATATAGGCTAAAGATGTATATCATCACTGGTATTATAAAATAATAACCACACAAGTAATTCTGGCTTTCTTTCATCCAAAATGTTTTGAAGTAGGACTGTAGAATATTCTAGATCTCTAAACTTTTATCTCTGTATCAACTGCAAAGAAAAGAAAGATGTATCTCTACTTTTCACTCATATGATCAGGGACTATTAATTTGTCTATTTTGGAATGTGAGTCTTTTTGTTAAAATAAGAGATTAGGTATTTGGCAATGGCATTCAATCATTAACGTTCAATGACAGTGAAATTTCCTCAAAATTATCTTGAGGATGGATTAAAACAGGGGTGAGAAGAGCAAAAGAGACTATGGTGATGGTTCACGGGTGGCTTGGTGGTAGGAATTTTCTAGGAACTACACCTGAGAGGAGAAATCAAAATGAACAATGATGTAAAATGTATGTATGTATACATTTTTAAAAATCGTGAGGATGTACCATTCTGAGAACAAAGGGAAAACCTAGTTAGCGGTATTCAGACTCCTTGCCCACTGGAGAAGTTATACATGGTGTCTTTTTAAATTATATGTTTTATAATTAGAAAACTTACCCAATAGTAAAAATATCTATTACTACTCTTCTCCATAGTTGTTAAGTTCTCTCTAGCTGTGAGAATTTATAAATTTTTCTAAGTAGAAGAATTTGCAAGTGAAATATTAACAGCAATAAAAACTAATATATGTAGCACTTTCTAAATGTAAGGAACTCTTCCAAGGATTGTAAATAAGTTAATTCACTTAGATCTCACAGAAACCTTTTCAAAAATAGTAATATTAATTTTTCTCCAAATGATATATCTGAAATCTTTCATTAACATTCATTAATGCATTTATACAAATAATACATTCTATCCAGTGTACTATAAAAAAAACTGTTAGAAAGTCATCAAGATCCGGGCCTTCCTGGTGGTGCAAGGGATTAAGTCTCAGCACTATGAAGCTATCTGCAGCCACTGAATCATGAGTTCGATCCCCAGCCAGCAAGCTAACCCACATGGCGCAGCAGACCTCTCCTGTCTCACCTGCTGCTCCCCTCAGCAGTGTGTTTCAATAGATCTGCCTGTTGTGCTCTCCACTCTGTCTCTGGTGAATCTTCTCACCTGCCTCCCCCACACCCCTACTCAACACCCCAAGCTCTTGTATGCATAAATAAATAAATCTTAAAAAAAAAGTCTTCAAGACCTACCAAAACATTAAGAACCTCAACCTACTAGAGCTTATTAATGTTCAAATTTAAATTTAAGAAAAAAAAATTTAACAACCCAGTTAGCAAATATCAGAATTCGGTGGTGCTCCATTCCAATGAAATGTGATACAAAGGAGATTTTCCAATTTCAGGTAAGAGTAGAAAGTGCTAAGTTTTGGAAAAACAATTTATCGATAAGTATCAACAGTTTTACAAATGTAATATTTCCAGGAATTCTTCCAAAGGAGATAATCATATTTAAAACTACTTATGTTCATGGTTGTTTATTACAACATTAAAAAATCTAATTGGGGAAATTGAAAAATAAAATAGGGGGTACTCATAT